>CABHPH010001203.1:33544-56693 GCA_902168325.1 Peromyscus nudipes | reverse complement strand
CATCGTCTTGAGTTTTGGAGTTAGCTTCCTCTTGCTGCTGTTCCCAACACTGCACTGTCTCTTTGTGACTCACAGGGGTGTGTGTACTAAGCCCTCTGGTCCTCGACTGTGGCTGCACTGTGGGATTACTTGGGAACTTTAAAAATAAATTCTTGTGCTTAGGTCCGGTTTTCAGGCACATTGATTTGGCCTTGGATGGGTCCTGAGTATGGTAGCTTTCCAAGTCGTGCAAGTGGTTCTTGTATATATCCACGAGATGAAAATCAGTGTCTTGGGAAATGCGCTCATGGAAAGCTCTGCAGGGAAAGCAGCGGACTTCAAAACAAGTTCACTGTGATTAATGTTCACGTTTTCAACATAAAAGATGCGGATGCTACTGAATATAGAAACGGGTATTAAAATCGGGACTAAGAGAAATTCTGAAGGGCAGGAAGGGAGTCATTTAAAATTAGTGTGGGAAGCTCATTTTAAATTGATTAGTTTAAATGAAATGAACGTGCACAATTACAAACACTTGCTTTTGCAGTTACCTACCTTGGACGGCAAAGGAAAGATGAATTTAGGGACTGCCCTCTGCTGTGTGGTACGAGAGTGGGTGATTCGAGACAGGCTCTGTGTTTAAGTTTTTGTTCTAGGGGTTTGCCCCCCCCCACTTTGATAATAAAACCCCCTAAAATCAAAGAATAAGTCTGTTTCTAAGAAACCGATGCTTTGATATTGAAAATAGAGTAAAGGGCTTTGGGCTAGAAGAACATCCAGGAGGGTAGAAGACGGATCAGCGCACTGTGGCTGCCAGTCACCTTAGCAAAGGACCTTCAGACCCACGCTCATGTGCCTTGTCCCCGCACATGGAAGGGCCCGCCCCATGGCTCCTGAGGAAATTCCTGAGCTTTGGCCCGTGTATTCAGTTTGATGTACTTTCTCCTCTAAGGTGAAATCCATCAGACAAGAGCTGCGTAATGACACACAATGACAATGTAAGTGGAGTTGTGCCAATACCTCTTGTTTGATTTGTCCACAGAGAAGTGGCTTTCTTTGGAGGGTTTTTTTCTTTGATGATATTATTAAATAATATATTAATTATATATAATTATATGTTGATAGATGATAGGTAGGTAGGTATATAGGTAGGTAGGTATATAGGTAGATAGGTAGGTAGATAGATAGATGATAGATAGATAGATAGATAATAGATAGATAGATAGATAATAGATAGATAGATAGATAGATAGATAGATAGATAGATAGATAGATAATAGATAATAGATAAATTGATAGATAGATTGATTCAGTTGAGCTTCTGGTTTCTCAAAATCTACTGTGGCCAAAGGACAGGGCACAAAACCTTCAAGATATGTAAAGATGAGCTTGCTCATTAACATTACAGTCTGTGCAATGTGTACTGCCGGGTTCCAGACCAGAGCAGAGATCAGAGTTCCCGCACTCACGGAGTTTGCGTTTTGGTGGTGCAGGAAACAGGCATGAGTAAATTTATAGCGGAATTTCCTGTATTGATAGATAGATGTTTTTAAAGTTCTGGCAGGATGAGGGCACAGCTAGTGATGGGAGAGACACAGAGCTGCCCTTGTCACGTACAAGATGCTCACGGCAAGTGGGGATGATAAATGGCCATTGTACAGGCTTTACAGGGTCCCCAGAGACCGAAAGGGACGGAGAGGAACAAGACCACAGCTTTCTGGAGAGACATTTATTTCCACACGCTGAACAGATAGCAGAGGCAGAGACCCTGGGCCGAGCGGCCACTAGGTCTGTTTGAAGAACAGTGGGTCCAACAGTGAGTGGGATTGGGCTGTGGAGACCCAGGCATTGATCAGAGGGAGGTGGCACTGGAGTCCTGAAGAGCTTTTGGTGTATTATAAACATGGTGGTCAAGTAAATCCTCGACACTGAGCAAAGCTCAGATATAATCAAATGACTTTTAAAGACCCGAACCATCCATCTGGCTGCTGAAAATAATGTGTGTGCATGTCTGCATGTGTGCGCATGCACACGCGTGCTCACTCGTGTGGACTGAGAAGTACAGAGGCCAGTGTGGACACAGGGAGCTTGAGGAACCAGAATAGGCAAAAGAGAGGGGTGGCGTAGGTCAGTGGGCACCCGTGGTAAGATTTATTGTTGAGCTGATACGGCTAATGGAGGCAAGAGGAATTGGAGAGGGCCCCAAAGTTCGTTTTTTTTTTTTGGCAAATGGGGGCGCCTTTGCAAAAGTGGGAGGGTTTAGACAGACGGATGTGGGTGAAAATCAAGGGTTCCGTTTCACGTATGTCTGACAGGCACACGGATGAAAATGAATCTTTGAGTTTCTGCCCCCAAGATGATGGCCTAAACCATCCGTTCTCAATCTTCCTAACGCTGCGACCCTTTAATACAGTTCCTCATGGTGTGGTGACTCCCTACCATAATTTTGCTGCTGTTACGTAAATCGTAGTGTAAATATCCGATATTTGACCCCATAGGGGTTGCACGACCCACAGGTGAGAGCCACTGGCCTGGCAGACGCCATATAGAACATAAGGAACCATCAAAAACAGCCAAGTTCTTTAGGGAGGCCAGATAGATGATAGGAACATTCGTGGGGGAAAGTGAGGTAGAAAGCTTCATGGAGAAGGAGACCCTTGCCAGGGGAAGAGAGCTTTTTTGTCTTGATGAGAAAAAGAGGAGTGAAAAGATGGTCAAGGGAGAGAAAAATACCACAAGCAAAGCCTTGAACTCTGTGTGTCTGTGTGTCTGTGTGTCTGTGTGTCTGTGGGGTGGGGGCGGGGGAGGGGCATGCTGGGGGATCTGCAGGTTGACTGCTATAGGGAAAAGGTGGGAAGGGAAATTGTGGCCAGTGGCCTTGACTTCCCGGAAGGGCTTGGTGGTCACTGGGATGCTATGGAAGGAAGACTGTCTCATGGAGGTTCACATCATCAGCCTCAACAATCTGTGCATGTCTTGTTAGCCAGCAGGGGAGAATTAAGATAAGGAATCGGCAGTATTAAAACTGGGAGATTAGGGGCAGGAAAGATGGCTCATTAGTTGAGGGTTTTGACTGCTCTTCCAGAGGACCTACATTTGATTCCTGGCACCCACGTGGCAGTTCACAATTATCTATAACTCTAGTTCTAGGGGATTCAACACACTCTTCTGGCCTGTCTGTACACCAGATATCAATGCAGGCAAGACACCCATATACATAAAACAATAATAATAATAATTTAATTTTTTTTTTTTTGGTTTTTTTCGAGACAGGGTTTCTCTGTGTAGCTTTGCGCCTTTCCTGGAACTCACTTGGTAGCCCAGGCTGGCCTTGAACTCACAGAGATCCGCCTGCCTCTGCCTCCCGAGTGCTGGGATTAAAGGCGTGTGCCACCACCAATGATCTGTTTTTTCTAGATTTATTTATTTTTTATTATGTATACAGAAGAGGGCGCCAGATCTCATTACAGATGGTTGTGAGCCACCATGTGGGTGCTGGGAATTGAACTCAGGACCTCTGGAAGAACGGTCGGTGCTCTTAACCTCTGAGCCATCTCTCCAGCCCCTAATTTAATTTTTTATTGGCAGATTATCTTGAAGTCTATTTGTAGTCCTGGTGTCATTGCTGGGGTCTTTCAAAGTGAAACATAGATAGAGAAGTCAGAATAATGTCGTTTGAGAAAGGCACAACTACCATTGGCTAAGTAGCTTTGAATCTAGCTGTGCCATGAGCTTCCGGATGTAGATGATTTCCAAGGCAAGGGAATGCACTCTCCCTTAACTCCAGGGAGAAGTAAAGCTCGGCTAGAACGTAGATGTTAACCCAGCAGAGTCCAAAGTCCAGAATCATTCTTTAAAAAAATTATTTTTATTTTATGTGTATAGGTGCTTTTCATGTCTGTCTGTCTGTCTGTCTGTCTGTCTGTGTGCCCGTATGCATGCCGGGTGCCTGTGGAGGCCAGAGGAGGGCATCAGATCCCCTGAAACTGGAGTTACAGACAGTTGGGAGCCACTGTGTGTGTGTTCTGGGACCTGAACCCAGGTCCTCTAGAACAGCAGCCAATGCTCTTAACTGAGCCACATCTCTGCCCAGAATCTAGAATTTTAATGATGGCGGATGGATGTGTTGTTTTGTTGTTGTTGCTGTTTTGTTTGTTTGTCTCTAAATTTGTGTCTCAGCAGCAAAACTCATCCAGAAGCCGAGGGATGTGTTTGAGCAGGTGACAAAAAGGGTCAGGTATTCCAGAACACACCAGACATGGTGGTGAGCCCCTGTGATTCTAGCACTGAGGTTACTGAGGCTGAGGCAGGAGGATGACAGGTTTGAGGCCAGCCTGAGCGCCATAATAAGACATTGCCTCAAGTGAAAGAATGTATTAATTGCTCTCTTCTTCCTTGGAGACAAGGTTTCACCAGGTAACTCTGGCTGGCCTAGAACTTGCTCTGTAGACCAGATTGGTTTCAAATCAGAAATGCTCCATCCTCCACCCTCCGAGGGCTAGAATTAAAGATGTGTCCCACCACACACTTTGAAAATGATCTGATCTCTGTATCTGAGATTATTTTTCATGCTCGATCGCTAATCTCCACTTGTGGATACCATTTATGAAAATCTCAATTTGTAAGCTTCTCCCAAAATCATATATTAAAAAGAAAATAACCAGAAACTAAAATTCGGGATTTTTGTGATGCTAAATTTTATTTGCAATTTAAGGGAAATGAGTTGGTTGTTTTTTTTTTTGTCACAAACACCTCAGAACTGTAAAACTTTTTGTGAGATCTTGACACCTTTTATTTATTTAAAATGTCTTTTGCTCTCTTTCATGAACGAAGATGTCAAGTTTTATTTCCCCTTGGTTTAAAATTTTTCAGCTGTTAGCAGAACTGCATAATCAGCTGAGTTCCTAGATCAACAGCACATTTATATTACAATTAACATAATTACTCACAGGAAAACACTGAACAGAATGGTGTTTCATATTACATATGTTTCTAACCGTTTCTCCTGCTGTGCCTTAGACGTTCTCTAGGACATAAACCAGTGTGCAAAAAAAAATTGTAATTTTGATTTATAGTAGTACCCTCTTCAATTCTTTAAAAATAACCTGTGTTATAACTGCAAATCATTACATTTGATATTTTATTACTTTTTTTGTCAGTAAATGAATTCAAATTCGTTTATATGTTTGCAGAATCCAGCCCACATTAGGTCCCTACAGAGCTATCTGTTACCAAATCCCATGCAAAGAGTGTCTAGATCCTTCTCTTTAGTGCAGTGGAGCACATGGACTGTGAAACCTTTACCCAGTGTCCTCCGGGGAAACAGAAGGCCCTCTTAACTGCTGAGCTATCTCTCTAGCCCCAGACACAGTTCTCTTTTGCTTCAATTTTTAAATACCTCTTCACCCATCTCCTCGTGGACCGTCTGCTTCATGTTCCAAACTGCTGTTTTTCAGAGTGTGGTCAGCATTCTAGCAGCATTGACACCATCTGTGAACTTGAGAGAAATGCTCATTCTCTGGTCTCAGCCTAGATTCCATCCAAGTGTTCAACTTCAAGACTTGTGTAGTAAAAAGATTTATGGGTTGCTGTGTAGCTCAGTGCTTGCTGCTTGCTTAGCATGGACAAGTCCCAGGATTTAATGTACCATAACACACACACACACACACACACACACACACAGACACACACACACACACACACACACACACAGAGAGAGAGAGAGAGTCAATATATAACAGATAGTCTGAATGAGAGACAAAGGAATGTAAATCTATAGAACAAAATTTCTGAATAGTTATTTAACTAATGTGTGTGTGTGTGTGTGTGTGTGTGTGTAAGAACATGTATTAAATGTAAATGGACCATTTACCCCAATTAAAAGACAGGGATTGTTAATCCAGAAATGTCAAAATCAAATATGTTCTGATTTTAGGAGTAACACACTAAAAACAAACAAAACAAAACAAAAACAGCACAAGGATGTTGAAAGTAAAAATGTGAAAAAATATATATATACTAGAGTAATCACAGCAACTAGAAGCATAATTCATAATAACAACAAAGTAAGACCTACCTACCAAACGTTCATCCTCTGTTGAATCGATCCATGTGCTGTGTTTATACAAGGGGAAGTGATATAACTCTACATAAGAACTGAGTGAACCACGAAAGTATGCCAAGTTTAAGAAGCCAACCGAAGTTCTTTGCCATGATTTGCCATGCTCTCTGACTTCGCCAGTGCATGAACAGAAACTGGCACTTGACTCACCACCCTCGCTGGCCACTCAAAACCAGCAGCTCTTTGCCACTTCCAAGCAGTGGCCTCAGCCCGACCCAACACCTCTACAGTATTTCTCCTAGCCTCTGCCATGATAGTTGAGACCCACCCCCTCCACCTCCCCATCCCCGGGCAGGCAAACCAGAACTACCAACAGGACTGGGGCGGGGAGGGGGCGTGCCATCACCCACCAGATTAGCTTAGAGCTCCCCTCTCTCTGTCTGTGTCTTACTACATGGACCACGATGATGTGGCTTTGAAGGAGTTTGCCAAACACTTCCTTTCAGGATGTCACAAGGAGGTAGAACTAATGGAGGTGTAAAATCGATGAGGTAGCCAGGTCTTCCTGCAGGATATCAAGAAACCAGACCACGACAACCAAGCGTGAGCTGAACGCCGCCAGGGAGTGTTTGTTACCCTTGGAAACAGTATGAGCCAATCACCACTGTAGCCGCACAAGCCAGCCGCAGACAGACATGCTTCCCACTTCTGAGACTTAAATTAAGACTCAGTACCTGAGTGAGAGGTGACGTCCATCGAAGAATTCAGGGGCCACAAAACCAACTCGTGCACAATGTGAGCCCCTGGAGCTGGCATGGAGTGAGTATCTCTTTGACCAGCTCACAGTGGAGACAGTAATGAGGAGATGTTAAGCTTCCAGGTGTAGAGTGCCCTCTCTGGTCACCATGGCAACATATGCATATTGGAATTAGCTTCACCCTTTCTGTAAGTTGTACTGGAACATCCACCGAAATTCTTGAATTTGCATAATTTTTTAAAGTAAATAAATTTGGTACCTAAAACAAAGAAAAAAATCCAACAGACAAACAAATAACAACAAAAAGACAACCAACTACCAAACCTCTAAGGGCCGAATATTAATTTTCCCAATATTGAATTCTGTATTGTGAAGACTGGAGTGAGTTAGCAGAGGCGTAAGACATTTGAGTATGATAGTTAATGGGTACAGGTGGCTTTTTGGTATAATAAAAAATGTTCTTAAATTGATTGTGGTAATAGTTGCCTCTCTGAATCTACCAAAAATGATTAAATTGAACACATTGAATGGGTGAATTGAGTGGTAGGTGAGTTGCATTTTAATGAAGCCATTCCACACCAAGGGATTACGATTTTGTTTAGCAAATTTCAGTGTTTTGCATAATTTGGGAGGATATTTATTCATTAGATGATTCTAAAAATCTCCCTATTATTTTGACAAAAAAATATTTAAAACAGCAACTTTGTAAGTAAAAATGACTTGTGGGCTGGTGAGGTGGCTCAGCAGGTAAAAGCGCTTGCTGCACAAGCCTGCTGATCCGAGTTCAATCCCCGGGTCCTTCAGTAAAAGGCAAGAAATGCCTTCCAGAAGTTGCCCTCTGACCTTTACATGTGCACTTGTAGCATGCACACGCCCCCCCCACACCCTATATACACACAATAATAGTAAATTAAAATGCATAATTAACTTGGAAATTTCTTTGTCTAAGTAAACCCAAGCATTTAATTTAAATTACAATTTTAATGTAATATAGTTTTAAAGTTACAGAACTATAAATAGTGAAATCATAAGTAAAGTATAAATATTTAGATATTTTTCAGGATGAGCAAAGCCCATCTAAACACATCAAAGACAGAAACCATGAAAGACTATGCTGTTGTATTTAATTGTATAATAGGGAAAAACCTACACTTTGAAAATATTTGGTGAAGTTTAAAGAAAAATGACAAGTTTTATTTAGAGAATAGTTACACTTCTGTAGGAAAATGATTCAAAAGTCAACGAGGAAAAAAAAAAGTCAACGAGAGCCCTTAGCAATAAAAGACCATCTTTCCAATAGAAATAAAATGTAGATAACTCAATGAAGATTACCTGTACCAGACAAGTGAAAATTTCTGAATAATCTCAGGATTGTCCAGAGATGCTGATCAGTATGTGAGGATCATGGAAGAATTTGGAGCTTTGGGCTGGGAAAGCTGTTAATACTCAAAGCTTAATGGACTCTTCTGTTGGAGCATGGAAGATTAAGAACCCCAAGAGCCATGGGGGCAATGGAGGGCCAGCTTGTGAAGTCTCCCAGGGAAGTTTGGGAGTCTCTCAAAGACTCTGAGTTCTCCAAAGGAACAGAACTGATAGAATAAGTGTATATTAAAAGGTGGTTTATTAGAGTGGCTTACAGGCTGTGGTCCAGCTAGTCCAACAATGGCTGTCTCCGGACAGAAAGGCCAAGGCTCCAGTAGATGTTCAGTCCCCGAGACAGGATGTCTCAATAGTCCCAATCTGGTGCTGGAGTCTGGGAGGATTCCTGGAGAGCTGCTGGGTTTTAGGCTGCCTTGGAATGGCGACAGTAACAGGGGAGATGAACTTGCCAGTGAGAATGAGGGCGAGCAGGAAGAAAGCAAAGCCTCCCTTTTCCCATGTCCTTTTATGTGGGCTGCCATTGGAAGGTGTAGCGCACTCTCAGTGGGGGCTTTCACACCTTGAATGATCTGCTTAAGAAAACCCCTTGCAGCTCTACCAAGCAGATTTGGCTTTAGTGGTTATGATGCAGTTACTTTGACAACCAAGATGAGCTATCACCATGAGCCTGGAGAGGCTGGTCAGTAGTGAAGAGCACTGGCTGGTCTTCCACAGGACTTAGGTTCGATTCCCATCACCTATATGGGAACTCCAACTGCAGGGGATCTGATGCCTCTTTGGATACCAGGCACACACACATGTGGTGCACAAACATGCATGTAGGCAAATCACCTACACACATAAAATAACTATATATACACATATGCATACATACATAATATATGTATACTATGTATAAATAAAGTATATATTTATATATTGTATATACATATACAAATGTGTATATATATACATATATATATACACACACATGCTTTAACAGACACACTTATATGGTAAAATATTATGCATTAAATTTATTGAAGAAATATTTTCCCATAAAATGATGTTTTATTATCATTATTATCAAAATGATGTATTATTCTCCAAAGTAGATTATAAAACAGTATGTTTTATATTTGTAAAATATGGCATATATGCTTGTCATTTATATATATTCATGCACACACCACTAATTTTCTATCTATTTAAAATGCCTTCCATTATATGTGGTTTTCATTTTACCTTTTCCTTTTAGCTACTAATGTACATTATTTGCCAATAAATAATAGGGGTATTTATTTTATCAGCTGAAAAAATAGGCAAGAGGATATGAGATTTGACTTAGAGTGTTCATGTCAATTTAAATTTTTAACATGGAAAAATTTTTTTCATCCATCAAAACTGACTGTAGACTTCGTGTACCCCTTCTAGGATGTGTATCCTAGCAGGAGAAAAACGAGCTTAAATAAAATTGCACCTTAAGATGAGCTGAGGAAGGGAGGAGTGTGAAGAGATTGCTCATTGAGAGAAAGAGCCATTTGGTTTTGGAACTTGCCTGCAGAGACACCTCCCTTAGTCTTGTAAATCTCTATTTTATGTATTAGTAAGACAGTCTACTTACTAACCAGTGGAGAGCATGGTATTTTGATGGCCCATACTGAAGCGGGTAAACCTTACTGTGACCCAGTAACAAGCCAGTGGGTTCTCAAAAGGAGAGCGGTCATTTGCCAAAGGAAGAAATGGTTCACTTCCTACCACCAGGACTCTATGGGGGCTGCCTATGCTTCTGGCGCCAACCTCATCTACACTATTGGAAGTTCAGGACCATATAGGAAAGTTGAGGTTGCTTCCTGCCCTGTGGCCTGGAGCAGATTTTTCTGCTCTGCTGACACTGGGTCATGGGTTCATCAGTAAATGGGGGGTCAGAGTAGCGAGCCTCTGTGTTGGTACCGATTTCATCATTCCTGTGAAGGAACCCAGCAAACTTTGTGCTTATGTCTTCGAATGAACAGCATAGCAATTAGCTCCAATTGGGGAGTAATACCCAGAAACTGCTTAGACCAGTAGATCCCAACTCATCACTGAGGTGACAGGCCCCTGGATTTCTACCCTCTTGACACATTTTCCCTTCACTCGGGAATCTAGGCCACTCGGTGCTTCCTGCTCTCCAGGCCCAGACAGCCCAGCATCGTGACGGCACAGACAATGTGAGGTGGTGTGGGGTTGAGGAGGTTCAGGTTCCTGTAGATTAGAGCATAGCAGAGCGTATGTGGTCCTGAGTAAGACAGTAAAACCTCCATCTCTGTGGGCTCTCAGTCCACAAAGGTGGAGAAAGGCATGTTGGCCTGATAAACAGCCAGAGTTGTCAGAGGTAAGTTGATTTGATCTAGTGGACGGTGTCTGAAACAGTGGATGAAAGTAGAGTCATCCCAGATTGACTTAACCATACAGTGGTTCTCCAAAATTTGCCTTCTGCAAGAACCAAACAGACAAATTGAATACAGATGCTACAGGAATATTCATCCACTTCTTAGTTTCTGTGATTTCCTAGGAATGCAGGAGTAGTTTATTCCTTTTCTGTTTGGGCAAGAGATGTCTTCTTAGAGAACCGTCTACCATAGTTGTCCTTACATCCGTGGATAAGGAGACCAAAGACTGGAATAGGGCAGCTGTAGGCTGTGACTCCTCATTCTGTACGTCTCTTATGTGGGCAGCAACCATATTTCCAAGAAGCAAACACAGGAAAATTCATGGACTCTTGGGCTTACCATGACAGAAACCCACACCATACTCCATTCCTTCACTCTGTGAACTCTCATTCTGACACAAACCCACACCATACTCCATTCCTTCACTCTATGAACTCCCATTCTGAGTGTCATCTTAGCCAAAGGGTTGAGGTTAGCACAGAACCTGTGTCCAGCAGTACTGCAAGCACCTGCCATTCTCGACTGTGTGGGTATTGTGGTCAATGTCTGCCTGTTCCATCGGGGGAAAGTCAGAATATGTTCAGTTGGTGCTCCTTGTGCTGCCACAGGGTCTTTTCTCAAAGATAAGCAGCCCACCAGCATCCTGTCAAGCAGTTTTCAGTCTGGGATAGCATGAGGAGGCATGGCTTTCATTGCATAAGACTTCATTTTACCAAAAGTTCAGGGATATAGGAAACAAAAAACAAACAAACAAACAAAAACCTCCCTGAAATCTGGCCACCTATTTTTGCCCTTTCTGTGTCTTCTGATTCATTAGTTATTGTCAAATATCCCTGAATATCAAATTGGTTTTACTGTGTTCACAAAGTCTGGGTCAGGAAATCCGGCCGAACACAAGACAGTGGTGACCTCTGCTCCATGGTGTCTGGGATCTGAGTGGAGAGACTCAGAGCCAGGATGTGCGAGCGCTCTGACGTCACACTTGCTTACCTGCCAGGCAGGGGCTTCTCTGTGTTGACTGGAGGCCTCAGTCCCTCCACATACAGACCTTGCTGTGGCCGCTCCGCCGTGTTAATTGGAGTTTCTGTACGGAACCGGGCTTTGATATCAAGGACAAATGTTCTGAAGAGATGCAAGCAGAAAAAAGTCACACCTTACCATTTCTGGTGTCGCCACTGTCTCCTCCACAGTCTAGGAACAAGGAGGAGGCAGGCACTCCACCCCTTCTCCTTTCAGGAGACTAATGCCAGCTTGCACACTGCAAACGTGTGGATGGGATGGGATATATAGAGAACACGCGTTCTGCCACAAATAGGAGCAAAAATCTTTTTCATCATCACCATCTATCCTCATACTAGGGAACTGACCGAGGAGGCCAGGGCTTGCTAGTCTCCATCATGCAGAAGGGGTGGTCATAACGTTCAATGGAATAGGCACCCACCCATGCACACATTGAATTGTGTACCTTGCTGTATTCAGTAATTCACCGTGCCCTCGGAAAGGCTGTCTGAATGTGTGCATGAGCATTAAAAGTTTTGTGTTTCTTTTCCTTGTTCAATGTATGTACATCTATATGTGGGTAGATGGATATCTATATGGTGTATACATCTATATGGTCATAAGAGTCTTTGCTGTCTCCCTAGGGCTTGAACCCAGGGACTTGGGCATGCTGAGCTCACACCTTGCCACTGAGCCACACCCCAGGCCTTCCTTAAGGACTTGGACTCATGACTATAAGCATCTGAACAATTTTTACATGTCCTCGCCTGATTGTTATTATTAAACCCTATTGAACATCATCCAGATTACAGTCTCTTGTTTTGGTCTGGCTACCCTTTAGATTGAACGTCGTCTATTTTTAGCAAAGACGGGGTGTTTTTATTTTCCAACACTGAGGCTAACTGAACTATTTTCTCTTGAAGGTGGAATGTCATTCTGAACTTTCCTGAATTTTAATAGCCACCAGTGTTAGCCGTTTGCGCAAATCTAAAGTTAAATGGGTATTATGCCAAATTCCCGAAAAGCAGCCATAGTCGCAGCATCCCTGGTGGGTGAGTGGAAATCTTCTGGACAGGAGTGAGAACTCTTTGCAGCAGCTCCTTGGTGGATACCAGGAAAATGTGGGCCTTGTCTAGTGCCGTCTCCCATGGCCCACTCCGTCAGGCACATTCGGTGACTCATTCTTTCTGGAATATCCATACGCAGTCTTGGCACATTACACTTCTTCTTGGAATGTCACCTTCCCAACCCATTTTCTGACAAGCAGATTCCCGTTGAACCTTGATGACACAAATCCAAAGGCACCTCTCCTGGGAAGCCCTGTCCCGCCCCCAACCCCCATGGCTCATCCTCTTTTGAAGTCATCAATGTTTTGGTGGCTTTGCTCTGGTCACTCTATACTGCCTACTCCTGGGAGGAGGGGAGGAAGGCTCTCTGTATCCTCACCAGTTCTCAGTGACCAGGAAAATCACTGAGTGTCAATCTTGCAAATGATCAGTTTTAAAGCTCTATCATTCCATGCCGGGCAGTGGTGGCCCACGCCTTTAATCCCAGCACTCAGGAGGCCTGTGGATCTCAGTAAGTTCGAGGCCAGCCTGGTCTACAAAGTAAATTACAGGACAGCCTATTACACGGAGAAACCCTGTCTCAAAAACAAACAAACAAACAAAAAAACCAAAAACTACTAACAAAACAAAAAACCAAAACCAAAAAACCTCTTTTATTCCAGCGTAGAAGGACTGTTAAAGCTGCAAACTCCTAGCCTTCATGAGGCAGGCACAACAGGAGAGGCGGACCTTTTAGGTAGTCAATTCCAGTTTTCTGTTGAACATGCTTCAGCAAGCACTGTCTTGTGCTGAGTACTGCTCTTGCTTCTGGACAGCCTGTGGTCCCCTGAGTTCATCATAGCTTAGGTTCTTGGTCTGTCTTGTCCTGCACATTTTCTACGCCATTTACTCATTTTCTAAGCCATGTATTTGACCTCCACATCCTGGAACCTCTTGCCTTAAAATTTAATTTTTTAGCTAACATATAATTTCATTTGTGTTTCTTCTGTGAACCTCCAGTCCTAAGGGTAGTGTATGCACATATGCATACACACAGCATTGGAAACACTGTGGAGTTTACAAATGACTCAGTTTTGCTCTATAGTCCACAGATGTTTTCTGATGATGTCATCAGAATGATCAGTAAACTTACAAATCGGAGGGCCAGTAAGATGGCTCAGTGGGTGAGGAAAGGGCTTTCAAGTCTGATGACATGAGTTCAATCCTTAGGACCCACTGGTGGAAGGAGAGAGCCAACTCCAGCATGTTGTCCTCGGATGTTTATGCATGTGCCTCGGCAGCTGTACACCTTTATGCCAACACACACACACACACACACACACACACACACACACACACACACACACAGAGCTATATTTATAATAATTTTTAAAAGTTGCACATTAGAGTAGACATGTTTGGTGGTTTGAATGAGAATGGTCCTTATAGGCTCATATATTTGAAGGCTTGGTCCCCAGGTGGTGGAACTGTTTGGGAAGGATTAGGGTGTGGCCTTGTTGGAGGAGGTGTGTCACTGGCAGTGGGCTTGGAGGGTTCTCTGCCTCCTGCTTGTTGATCAGATAGATGTAAGTAAGCTCTCTGGTACCACTCCAGTGTTATGCTTGCCTGCCTGCTGCCATGCCCTCCACCATGATGTTCGTGGATTAAACCTCTGAAACTAAGCAAGCCCCCATTAAAAGTTTTGTTTTATAAGCTGCCTTGATCATAATGTCTCTTCACAGCAACAGAAAAAGTAATTAAGGCAACACACAATTTCAAAAAAAATAAGATAATGTATTAATAACTTGTTTTCTAGTCAAGTTTATTTGGAAAATACTTAATCCTAGTATTGTCTTTCGGGGATAATCAATTGAAATCATGAAGGAAACTAGAGGAAAAATTTTTGTCTCTGCTTCTTTTTTTTTCTAATGCTTCCCATAGCACACAGTCCCTGATATTTGGTTAAATAGATTCCATGTTTTATGCAATAATTTTTTAAATGACTCAGTGAAGAAAGATACTGAATTCTGCCTACTCTACCTGTGTGACTGAAACGCACTCAAGACTATGACAAAGAACCTAGTCAAGAAAGGTTCTATTAAAGTGCTGATTCTTTGTGGTAGGCTGAAAAAGAATGCTATTATAAACCTTGGTAAATCCTAAAATAGGACAATGGAAAATAAGAAATAAGTATGAAATCAAACATTCCGTGTCAAAGGTGATGGTTATGTCGTTTCTTAATAAATTCACTGGAAGCCTTCATGTTGTGTTTCTTACAATAGCTCATTCAATCCATCAGCTTTGTTCATGAATGTAAAAGTCAACCCCATTTTTGTAAGCCACAGGCATTGGAGCCTGGTACATAGTGTATGCTTATAATCCCAGCACTAGAAAGGCAGAAGCCTGAGGATTACAAGTTCAAGGTCATCCTCAGCTACATAGAGAGTTTGAGGCTAGCCTCATCTGCCGAAAACCAAAAAAGAAAAATAAAGATGGACATCAAACAAATACATTTACTATATGCTTCATTTCTCCCCAGACTTTTGGTTTGCTTCTTATAAAAGGTCTGCTTTTTAAGTTAGCATACAAAGTGATAGGTTTCATGACGGTGTTTTCATACATGTTGTGAAACTGTGTTCTTATTCATCCCGCCCTGCGCTGGCATTTCCCATCTCCTTCACAAGCCTCTTCCTGGTCCCCACCCTAAGAGGCCCCATGTTTTGATTTCATATTGTATGTTCTCCGTTACTCCCTCTTCTGCCCCTCTTCAGCCCTTAAGACCTCGACTTCCCCTCTCACTCAACACACACACACACACACACACACACACACACACACACGCACGCACGCACGCACGCACGCACACACCTCTAGAGTTCTATAAGGAAAAAAAAGTATAATATTTGTCTTTCTCGGTCTGACTTATTTCACTGGACATAATGATCTTCAGTTCTAGCGATTTTCCTGCATAAAGATGAATTTAATGCTATTGTTTATATGTACTACAATCATTCTTCTTTTGGTGGACATCTAAGCTTGCTTTCTGGCATGGATACCATGAACAGTGCAACAATAAACAAATACCTCTGAGTTATGTTAACTTAGGTATCTACTCAGGAGTGGTATAGCTGCATTATATAGTGGTTCTATTTAGAGTGGGCATACATTTATTTATTTATTATTACTCTATGGGGATGTGTGTGCCACAGTGACTGTGCGGAGGTCAGAGGACAAGTTTGTGAAGTCACTTCTTCCTTTCCACCTTGATGTGGGTTCTGGGGGTCAGAGTCAGGTCACTAGACTTGCCCGGTGAGTATCTTTACCTGCTGAGCTGCCACACCGACCCTCCTTGTTCTGTTTTGAGAAACCTACACACACACACACAGAGAGAGAGAGAGAGAGAGAGAGAGAGAGAGAGAGAGAGAGAGAGAGAGAGAGAGAGAGAGTGGCTGCAGCACTTGGCATCCCTACTGGCACTGAGTAAGTGCTGCTGGAACCCTCTTTACTTCCCCCACATCCTTTCCAGCGTTTGTTTCCTTGATAACAGCTATTCTGACTGGGGGGAGATGGAACCTCAAGGCAGTTTTAACTTGCATCTCCCTGGTGGCTAAGGATGCTGAACATTTTCTAAAATATTTATCAGTCATTTCTTTCTTCTTTTGAGATCTGCCCGTTGAGTTCACTAGCCCTGATTTTGACTTGGGAATTTGGTCTTTGGTGTTCAACGTTTGCAGTTCTTTCTGCTTTAGATATTAGTGTCTTGGTGGATGCAGAGTTTGAAAATATTTTTTCCCCATTCTGTAGGCTGTCAGTTCACTTTGGTGATGGCTTTCTTTGCTGTGAAGATACATTTAGTGTCCTATAATCCCCTCTGTCACTTGCTGGGATTGTTTCCCATGCTCTCAGGCGGTCTCTGTATAAAGCCCTGCCTTCTGCTTATATTTGAAATGTTTTCCCTGTGTTTTCTTCTAGTACTTTCAAGATCATGTGTTCATGTCTTTGATCCCTCCCTCCCTCCCTCCCTCCATCCCTTCCCTCCTTCCCTTCCTTCCTTCCTTTCTTCCTTCCTTCCTTCCTTCCTTCCTTCCTTCCTTCCTTCCTTCCTTCCTCCCTCTCTCCCTCCCTCCCTCCCTCCCTCCCTCCCTCCCTCCCTCCCTTTCTTTTTTTGGTGCAGGGTGAGAGATGAGGATCTAATTTCATTCTTCTATAGGGGCATGGCCAAGACTCTGCTGTCTGGCTGAAGGTTCTTAGCAGGTGGAAGAGTTTTCAGGTGGAGGCTTTAGGTTCTTTTAACTATGGGATCATATCATCTGCGGATGGCGACACTTTGATTTCTTCCTTTCTTGTCTGTCTGCTTTTTATTCATTATCCCATTGCTCTTCTTCAAGCACTGTATTGAAGAAGAGTGATGGAAGACACACTTTTTCTTGCAGGACATAGCGCAATCAAGGCGGACCTGAGCTGGAAGCTTCTTCCCTGCTAGCTGTTTTCACAGTGCTGAAAGGTGCCATTCAGGCCCCTGGGTGAGAAAGTCATCAGTGGACTTTCCCAGCAGTGGGCACCGCGTCATACGACAGACCTGTCAGACAAGACGTGCCTATTGGTGAGGTGGTGGATGACGGTTTAGGAGGGTAGCCATTTGCTTTTGTAAAATGTGGATTTGAAGCCAGACCCATAGGTGGGAATGATACAGTAAACCTGGTCAAAAGCCCCTATCTGGGAAGGTCGTATGCTCTAGGAGGGAGTCTGCTATTGATGTTTTGCTAATGTACATGTTGTCAAACTTCCCTGATGGTTTATTTTTACAACTGTAGATTTAGTGCTATTCCCAACGAAGCTTGTCTTTGCCACGGGCAGAAATCAGTGCAGAGGCACATAACTGTTGAAAATGCTAAGAATAAGTGACTGTCAAGTGTTCAGTCTTATGGGAGACATCTATCTCAGTGGGCCAGAGGGCTCAGTTCCTCACTGGCTCAGAGGACACCGTGGAAGAGGAGACAGAAATAATAGAAAAGTTAGAAGATGGGAGGAGGGCTGTGACATGCTGTCTTCTGGACAGGACGGGGCCATTGCATTCGTGAACTCACGGCGGCTGTGGTTGTCTGCATAAGACAGGCACAGGATCAGCCAGTCATCGTTCTAGCATGGATGGGGGAGGGGCTCATGGTGCTCCATCCCTAACTGAAGAGCTGTTGGTGATTGATGGCTTCTGGGGGAAGAAGATCCTTTTTCTTTGGAAGTGTGGCTACTGGTGGGTTGTCTGTGGTCCTGTGGATGGCCCTATAGCCAACAGGCAGTCATTATCTTAAAAAATATTGGACTCAGTTATTATCTTAAAAAAGAGGAGGAGATGGGGAGGGGGAGAAGGAGGAGAGAGGCAGGGGGAGGAGGAGGAAAGAGGCAGGGGGAGGAGGAGGAGGAGGGCATGAGGAGGAGGAAGAAGAGGAGGAGGTTATTGCTCCTGCAGATGACTAGAGTTTGGTTCCCAACACACACACTGGGCAGTTCACAACCACCTGTAGTTCCAGCTCCTGTAGATCCAGCGCCCTCATCTGGCTTCCATGGGTAACTGCACTCACATGCACATGCCCGCACACAGATGCACACTCATACACACAATTAAAAATCAAAATTAAATTTTAAAAAAGAAGAGGAGCTGAAGCTGAGAAGAGGAAGAGTTGGGGGAGGTGGGAAGATTGGAAAGGGGGATTGTGAGCCAAGATACATTGTATACAGGTATAAAATCTTCAGAGAATAATTTTTTTAATTTGAAAAATATTGAAACATGGTGTTTTTTTTTTTTTTACAAAGTATGGAGAGATGAGTATGAAGCAAAAAAAAAGAACACTATATAATGAAAAATATGCAAAAATTTTAATGTTTGAAGGGGAATAACAAAGCATATAATTTTAATATGATGAAGTAAAAATACTACTATAATAAAAAGAAAATTGGGGGATGTGTAACAAAGTAAGAGGACAATGAAAAAAGCAAATGGAGTACTGGAGCAGATTTCTCTGGATCCTCACACTCTGGAGACGGCTAGCTACACCCTCAGAAGTGCAGTCAGGTGCTCTTGTGGATTCATGTCCTTCCTATGGTTTGCTGGTGTTGGACCTGTGTTGCCCACTGTCTGCCATGTCTGACTCCCCTGCAATGGTTTTCCTTATCTGCATGCCAGGGGCCTCCCCTGGCCAGGCTTAGCTTTGAGGCAGGTTCTCGTCCCCAGATCATTCCCCCTCGAGAGTTGGTGAGTGTCTCCCAATTGTGTTGGGAGTATAAGAAGCAAGCACAGCTCTGAGAGCTGCAAAGGCTGATGACCCATCTCTGTTCTCTCCGGAAGTATTCATGACACGGTGGTGGGAGGGTTGAAGCAGCAAATGTTGAGTAGCTGATGATGGGACCGCCAGTGTTTCCAGGCTCTTCAGCAGCAAACAGTAGTTAAGTGACTCCAGAAGTTGATCTATCCCTGAACTATCACACTCCAGAGTCTAGAGCTGGGCTACCTTTCCCTAAGCACTTTTCCTCTCCCCTCACTGGTCCCCATTCTCCATAACTGCCTCACAGTCTTTTGCTATGGAGATATAGCAGAGTCAATTCAGGCTCCCTTCTTGTGGTTGGTTCCCATTCTTAAAGCCCCCAAGGTAGTTAACTTTTAAGCAAACAGGTTCTCTTTCAACATATTGCCAGACCACTTGCTGCCCTCCCAGTCACACAGAGTGACAGGATGGGATTCCTCTTGTCTGCTGACTCATCTGCTGGAGGAATCACTGTCTCAACAAACCCAAGGCTTTTGAGAATTGTAGGCTCGTCCTGAAGATAGGGGCTCCCTGTGTCTTTGGCACCCTTACCCCATCACCACGTTCTGGAGAGCCCAGGGATGAGTTGTGTTCAGTTCATCTTGGTCTCGTCTCCTGGTGTCACCGTTTTCTTTACGCTTTCTGGATATGACATCACTGCCTTTGGGAACGTCTGATGTTCCCTCTCTTCCCCTCTTCGGAGTAGTTTTCTACCCTTTTAAAGAAAGGAATCTCATCCCACTTCAGGCACCAGGAATGAGGATCCAAATGAATGCCAGTTCCTTGGGTGGTAATGATATTAGAAGTTGGGAAATGCTGCCTTTGCAAATTGAAAAACCAAATAGGTCAGGACCACAGGGAGAATTTTCTCTAAGGGAACACTTACTGTCTGCTGTGACCAAAGGCGTTGTAGCTAACAGTTCACCAGGAAAATATAGCCACGTCACCAGAAACTGATCCTGAGCCAGATGAGGCAGGAGGAAGACTTAGAATTGCCTTTCTCTGAGGATGGACCAGAGTGACAAACAGGTGTAGCAGACCACCTCACCACCAGTCCTTGGGGGGAGTACACTAATTCCAGAGATGGGACATTGGTTTTCCAAGACACAGTGCACAAATGGGGCATCTCTTTAGTCCCAAACCAGGAAGTTCCAAAGAGAGAAAACTGGGAAGGTGGACAGGTAGAAAAAGGAGGAAGTGTGGGGCGGGGTTAATGCTCCGTAAGCCAGGTGTTGTGACATACTCCGTCATCCCAGCATTTGGGGGGCAGAGGCAGGAACATAAGAAGGTCAACATCTTCAACCCTATAGTAAGTTTGAGACTAGTCGTAGCTACTTAGGAATCCAATCCAGAGTGAGACCTGGTTTCAAAAACAAAACAAGAATCCAAATAGAATGGAAAAAAACACAAGAATAACTGCACTTTGTACACAAAATGCCTCATTTACCTCCATGACCTTGAACAAGCTATCTTAGATTTCTCTATCTAACATTCTTGTTCTTTTTAATTTTTAAAACATTATTTATGTCAGGGCAGGGTGGGAATAGGCATGGGCGTGCATGTGCTATGGCCTGCTTGTAGTCAGAGGACAACATGTAGAGTTGGCTCTTTCGTTCACCTTTATGTGGGTTTCGGGGATCGAACTCAGGTCCTTGGGCTTCACAGCAAGCCCCTTTTTCTGCTGAGCCATTTCACTGTCCTTAGGTTTCCCCTTCTGTATACTGGAGATGAGATTATAATGCTTGCTCATTTGGGTTAATCAGATCCTGACATTTGCCAGTGGCATTGTCCATGAGGATGGTAATGCTAAGTAAGCTGTGCGTTTGTATACTTATGGTCTCTCCCCAAAGAGATGTTCAGGTCGGAGCTCTGAAGTTTTGGGAAAACCATCAGTCTGCATTGACTGAGAGAGAAGGAGTTTGTATGACAGCTTTTCTTGAATCCACTTGGAGAACGCTGTGTTAAGACTTTGTTTTTAATGGAGTTTAAAAGTCTATCCATCTATAATGATCTTGCACATAGAACTGAAGAGGACTCTGGGAAGGATCTGAGATAGGATTCACAAGACATTTACAGATAAATAACCTGGGCAGTTAAGATTTGAGAAAATGAAAAAATAATGATTATTAAGAACCCAAGTTTAGCCTTCTAAATGTTTTCCTTCCTTTTATGATGATACTGACTTTACCAAGTTTCTAGAATGTTAAAGACTCTTTATTTAACTTATGGCAAGAACAGAGTCCACAGGGGAAGAAGCCCATGGTTGTTTTTCGGATGTGAAAAGAAAGTAGTTTGCTTTCAGAATCCACCCATGTGCTGAGAGTTCCCGACAGCCAGGCACTTCTTTCATGGCATGTGAAATCACAGCTTGCCTAATAGGAAACTTGATGAACGTTTTTCTCTGATGTCTCCAGAAACATGGGTGTGATTCCCCTGATCAAAAACTGGAGTTGCCATCTGGTAGAGAGCTATGTCTTTTAAACCTGTTTCGCTCCAAGAACTGAATCGTAAAGAGTTCACACTGAGTTAAGTTATGAACAGCTTCAGTACGTTTTGACTACAGTTGTTTATCCCCTGAAATGTTTAGTGTGGTTCTGTGTCAATGATGCCCATTGCTGAAAGGTCCTGATGAGTCCTTAGATGTTCGCATCCCACAGAGTCTGCCTCCAAGACTGGAACTTTGTCCTTCCTTGAAAGAGCACTATAAATTGGCACCTAGTCTCGCTTTGACCACCGGGTAGAAAGTAAATGGAAGGGGAGAAAATATCTAACACGTTGTATGAAATAATCAGTGGGCAGCTCATGGTCTTCTTGCAAATATTTGCCAATGTAAAGAAAGTACTGGTCCCAGAGCTGGACCCACCCACCACTCTGGTCCTCTTTGCCAGCAGCAACAGTATCTCAACCAAGGTCCCCCACCATCTCCCCAGTGGTAAGGTCACTTCTAGGGGAAAATACTGTGACAGTGTTTGTAGTCTGCTTCTGGCTGGGTTGTTTCTTGATGTGCCTCCAAGAGGAGAGTCAGAAGCAGAGCTAAAAATTATTTTGGAGGTTGTACAGACTAGAGAAAAAAAATAGGAGCCCAGAAAAAGGTAATTTACCCAAGACCAGACGCCAAACAAATCATAAGACTGAAGCACCACGTACTGTTCCTGTGGCTTCAAAGCCCAACTGAGGCTTTAGACAAGCTCAGAATCCAGACTCTTCCACAAAACTGTACCATTCTCTTAGAAATGAAAGGGGTGCTGTGTGTTCATGGAGTTCGTATTCAGCGATCCAGTCATTAAAATCCCATTTATGTAATACGAATTTGTTAAGTATGACGGGGAATAATGAAATTTACTACAATTTGAAATGTATTTGCATTCATATAATTTAAAATGTCTCACTTAGGAATGCAGCTTCATTATCTTAGGTAAAACATGTCTTCGTGTATTGTAGACTCGTTTTGAAATCATTGCGAAGATCAGAGAACATACAGCAAAAAAAAAAAAAAAAGTAAATAACAGCTCTTGCTCTCAACTCACCAGCTGGAAATAGAGCCCCACATCCACACACAAGTGTGCTACTGTGTGATTTTTAGCTGTGAGTCCATGGGTTTGATTCCTGGGTCAACACAGGGAGGGACATTTGGTTTGGAACAAGCCTAGGAAGATTCCTACAGCTAGGGAACACTAGAGCTGACTCTTGAAAGAAGGTGACTAAGGACAGAGAGCAGCCACAGTCTGTGACAGCGGGTGGCAGATTTGAGGAGCAAGTGCTTCTATTTGGCTCTCTCCCAGGATTCCGAGAGGATGGGCGGGCAAGGATTAGACTGAAGAGCTGTGTGCATCGTGATCGCAGTTTTGAATTTTAACAGAAAGCAATGGGAAGGAAGTCTTTTTCTTGTGAAACTGCATGCTGCAAATGAAACAGTCGAGCCAGGTTTGGAGGCACGTACCTGTAATCCTAGGCCTCAGAGTGTTTGGCCTGAGTTCAGTGCAAGCCTAAGCTGTAGAGTGAGTCCGCCCCCCCCCTCTCCCCCCCCCAACCAGAGAGCAAGATCCTGTCTCAGAAAGACAGTGGGCGGGGAGTCTGGGAAGATGGTTCGGTCAGTTAAGTACCTGCTGGGCAAGCATGAGGACGAGAGTTCGGATCTCCAGAGCCCGTGTAAAAATCTAGACCTGGTGGTACACTTTTGTCATCCCAGTGATTGTGAGCTAGGAGGTGGAGAGAGC
>CABHPH010001203.1:0-18703 GCA_902168325.1 Peromyscus nudipes | reverse complement strand
TCTCTCTCTCTCTCTCTCTCTCTCTCTCTCTCTCTCTCTCTCTCTCGGTCTGTTTTCTGAGATGCAGATGCATCTCTGCTATGTAGACTTGGCTGGTTTTAAACTGTGGCAATCCTCCTGCCTCTACCTCCTGAGAATGGGGACTGCAGGGGTGCATCATGCCTGGCTGTGATGGCCTTCTCTCTGCAACCTGAGCTGGCCTGTTC
This sequence comes from Peromyscus nudipes, assembly GCA_902168325.1. Taxonomy (NCBI): domain Eukaryota; kingdom Metazoa; phylum Chordata; class Mammalia; order Rodentia; family Cricetidae; genus Peromyscus; species Peromyscus nudipes. The sequence goes on along the minus strand of CABHPH010001203.1, from coordinate 18,497 downwards.
ATCACAAATCAGAAACTTTCCGTTGCCGCTCTTGAGTCTAGCCACTAAAACGGCGTCCAGGACAGGGTACCTTGTTGGGCATTAGCTCTGAGTAGCTATGACAACGGTCAACTCACATACAGCTGGTAATAAGGCTTCTTCCACTCATGTCTGCTTTATATATGCTGCTCACCCCCTGCTCCCCCCATCTTCGCTCTGAGAGCACGGACTTGGCATGTTAGGTACATGCTCCACTCTTGAGGTGCATCCTAGCCCAACATGCTTCTCTGAAAGCAAACTTTCCCCCAGTTTCTAAACTTGTAAGATTTGCATTCTGGGCTTCTGTACAAGCCCTGTAATTTATTTTTCTATAAATGTATATTATTGATTCTAATGGATCATTTTCGTCTCTTATGATTATTTTGAATCTTGATTCTAGTAGCTATTATACTGGTTGTTTCTATTCCAACACTCTGTGTGTGGGGAGGTGTGTGTGTGTGTGTGTGTGTGTGTATGTGTGTAGGGGTGTGTGTGTGTGTGTGTCCATCTCTGTGTTGGTATACTTGTGTGCATGTACATGTGTGTTCACTCACATGGAGAAGTCTTGGGTGTTGTTCCTCAGGTACCATCCATCATTTCTTTGGAAACATGATCTCTCCCTGCCTAGGGAGCCCCAGGGATCTCTCTGTCTCCACCTCCCCAACACCGAGATTACACGTGTGTGTGTGTGTGTGTGTGTGTGTGTGTGTGTGTGTGTGTGTTACCATGGCTGTCTTTGTAAGTGCAGGTTCTGGGGATCAAACTCATGTGCTTGTGCTTGCAAAGCACTTTACTGACTGAACCCCTAAATACTCTCCACCCTTAAATACCATGGTAACCGTAAGTCGGAATAGCTTTGATGTTCTTATCCTAGTTGTTGACAGAGATGCTAAAAACCACTGGGACTTACAAACCTATTTCATACTGCCCCCGCCAGCGGTAGCTGACTTCTGTCCATCCTGCTACCTCTGTGTCAGAAGTCATTCAAATGCTTCATAAATGTTAATTCCCCAATTCTGCACAGTTGTATCACCGGTGTTTCGTCCATCGTCCTCATTATACATAGTGGAAGCCCCGAGAGGTTAAGCAGCCTATCTGAACCACCTACCTGGCAGATAGTAGCCAGGATTCAAAACTTTTTAAGTAGTGAATAAGAAGTGTACATATGTAGAGTACAGTGAAATGATTCAACACATTCCTACACTGGACACCCATCAAATCAAGCAATACTAATCCCACCTCCTCGGACATCTCTTGTTTCCTTAAAGCCTGTGGACTTCTGCTATCAGGTTCTTCGTACAATACATAGTAGGCTATTGTAAGTTGTATTTATCCTGTTGAGCTGTAGAAAACGGCACTCGTTCCTCCTCTCTAACTTTATGGTGGTAACTGTTAGCCGGCTCCATTTATCTGTCTTTGTGAGTCCCTCACGCCCGTTATTGTGCTCTTCCTCACCTTTGAGATCCACTTCAAACCTCTGCACTCCATTCCCAGAGTCTGTATGACTTCCTCCCCGATGAAGAGTTCCTACAGTGACCAGGGCTCTAGCCCGGGTTGGACTCTGACAACACAAGAGTCTCTGCTACTTCTGACCAGTGAATTATTACTGTAAACACGTTCCTGTGGTGACCACTGATGGCGACATAGTCGGAGATGCTACCCTGATGAATTTGAGCCTTTTCATGGGCGCACCTTCTCCCAATAAATTTGTTCCCCAAAGCCTGTATTGCTGTGTCTTTTTATCTGCTCGTAAGATATACACTCCCCCCCCCCACCATCCCCAGGGACATTTAAGCACTCCTTCTTTCCTGTTATCTCTGCACTGTGTGCAAATGTCCGTTGCATCTTGAAATGGATCTTGGCCATAAGGAACAGCAAGCATCCACAAAACACCTCAAACAAGCATGTGCCGATGTCGTGCTGGGTGGTGGGAGTGTAGACAGAAGAGAGTGTTCCCACCCTCTCGTCTACTGCTCATGGGCAAGCTGACAAGTAGGGTGGCCCTGATGCCTGCCAGTCGTAGGTGTTAAGCAAATGTCGAGTGGCTGAACGGAAGAGAACCAAATCCCAAGAAAGTCTTTTTGAACGCCCAAGTATATGTCTGGAAACTGTACTTTAGATTTTGAGGCCTATGACAAGGAAAGGTTGCATGTCTGTCTTAGGTTATGTGCAGCATTAAGGCTTCCTGCTATGGCCCTTGCATGACTATGGGCAAAGAGTAGCCCCAGCCAGGCAGTGGTGGCACACGCCTTTAATCCCAGCACTCGGGAGGCAGAGCCAGGCAGATGTCTGTGAGTTCAAGACCAGCCTGGTCTACAGAGCGAGATCCAGGACAGGCACGAAAACGACACAGAGAAAGAAACCCTGTCTCGAAAAACCAAAAAAAGAAAAAAGAAAAGAAAAAAAGAAGTAGCCTCCATCTGGAATATTAATGGTCAGATAGCAAAAGAAAAGAAAACGGATCTCATTAGGAATACATACTGCTCACTGCATAGACAATTTCTGTGGATTTCAAACTCTTTTTTTTTTTAATTTTACCATGTTCAGATGATCAGTGTGTTGTTAATTATTTACATATTGTTTTATTGAGCATTGGATATCCTATGCTACAGGGATAAAGTTAAGCTGCTAGCACACACAGGTGCTATTATCCAGTTATAAGTTCCCGCTTTAATTGTTGTGCATGCTTCTCAACAGCACTCTCTTTGTAGAAGCATATTAAAGAGAGACTTACCGTGTAGGAATAGAGCCTCCAATGCAGCTAAATTTTATAATTCAGAAGCATTTTAATATTGGCTTCGTGCATTTTAACCAAGAGACACAATTGCACAGCAGACAACAAGAAGACTGAGTGTAAAACTATTATTTGTATATCCAGTACTATGTAATTTAGGGGTCCAGACGCATGAGTCATTGGTGGCCTGGATAGAAAGGCTAGGACTGTTTTTCTTTTCTTACATGCAGTAGCAAAGTGTGTGTGTGTGTGTGTATACTCTTTTAATTATTTAATTTAAAAATAGCTGCTTGGTGTACAATACATCTTAATGAAACAGGCTTCTAACAACTGGGAACCTTGTAGAGTGACCGCGCTGTAGTAGGAGGTAACCCTTCCTTCAGGCTTCTGTGATTACAGATGCTCAGCTACAAGGGGCATCAAGATCATGATGGGGAAATCTACAGAGACAACCAAACCAAACTAGTGGGAACTTATGAACTGTGGACCAACAGCTGTGGAGCCTCCACGGGACTGGACTAGGCCCTCAGCATAGTGAGACAGTTGTGTAGCTTGAACTGTTTAAGGGGCCCCTGGCAGTGGTGGGATTGGGATCCATCCTGGTGCATGAGCCAGCTCTTTGGAGCCCAGTGTCTATGGTGGGACACCTTACGCAGCCTTGGTTCAGGGGGAGGGGCTTGGACCTGCCTCAACTGAATGTACCTGGCTCTGCTGACTCCTCCTGGGAGGTCTTACTTTGGAGGAGGTGGGAATGGGGGGTGGAAGAGTTCCGGGAGAAGGCTGGGGGGCGGAGGGCGGAGGAGAGGGGGGATCTGTGGTTGGTATGTAAAATCAATAAAAAATTTCTTAATAATAAAAGAAAGAAAAATAATAATTTTAAAAAATTGAGAAAACCAAATACACAAGAGTATGTGGCTTTTAGGGATGTGTAATTTGTATTAATCTGTGTTAAAAGGTATGAGAACTTGTGTATTAAATGAAGCATTTAAAATTGCAAAGAGAGGAGAGAGAGAGAGAGAGAGAGAGAGAGAGAGAGAGAGAGAGAGATGGAAAAACAGAGACTACTATACAGTGGGAGAGGCTGGGCTAGACAAGGATTTTGTAAACAAACAGAGAGGGGTCTGGGCAGATAGCTCAGTCAGCACTTGATTTTGATTCCCAGGAGGCACGCTAGTCAGGGAGAGAAACCCCGTGCGGGCAACAGATGCTTTTAGTCCTCACACCGGGAAGGCAGAGAAGACAGGCAGATCCCTGGGCGTCTCTCGCCAGCCACCCTCAGCTTCGTGGCAAGTCCCATGCCAATAAGAGACCCTGTGTCTTAGGGTGACTGTCGCTGAGGTGAAACACCATGACCAAAGCAGCTTGGGGAGGAAGGGGTTTATTTGGCTCACACTTCCACACCACTGTTCATCACTGAAGGAAGTGAGGACAGGAACTCAGGCAGGGCAGGGACCTGGAGGCAGGAGCTGGTGCAGAGGCCATGGAGGGGTGCTGCTTATTGGCTTGCTCAGCCTGCTTTCTTATAGAACCTGGCACCACTAGCCCAGGGATGGCACCACCCGCAATGGGTTGGGCCCTGCCTCATCAATCACTAATTAAGGAAGTGTCCTACAGGCCTGCCCACAGCCTGATCTTATGGCGGCATTTTCTTATTTGAGGTTCCCTCCTCTCGGATGGCTTTAGCTTGTGTCGAGTTGACATAAAACTGTCCAGCACATCTTGTCTCAAAAAAAAAAAAATGGGGATAGTGCCCAAGGAATGACCCCTGAGGTTGACTTCTGACACACACACACACACACACACACACACACACACACACACACACGCGAGTGCGCATCTGCTTAACCACTCATAAAAAGCAGAAAGGCAGAGAGGAAAGCCGAAGAGTAAATATGATCATTTGTTTGGGAAATTATCTGAAAATAGTTGGCACCGTCTGTAGAAAACACAAGTAAATACGCGTGACTGTTTAGGCAGACACAGCTATGGCATTTGCAGCTTCAAACAAATATATGTGGCCTTTGAGAAGAAGATCCCCTGCGAGTCTAGGCTCTCGCTTCCCCCTCCAGATTTGCTCAGCTGCAGTTCGTGGGTTTGCACTCCATTCTTTGAAGCCCTCGGCCATCCCCAAGGACATTTGTTGTTCGGCTCACATCTTGAGCTGAGCAGAATGCACTGCTCTTCTAGGTCCAGGGACCCCAGGGAGACCATCCAGGGGGGAGTTGAGCCGTTGCTGAGTCCATCGCTTTGTGGGGACCCCCTCTCCCCACCCTCCCCCACTCCCCGGGTGTGGCTGAGCCTGCATGGTTCTACCCCCCATTTTGCTTCTCACTACTTTAGAAGCCCTCACCATCTTGATTTTTCTCCCAGGAATCGGGGGGGGGGGGGCAGGGGCGGGGAGAAAATGTTTCTTGACCTCCTTTCAAATGCCATCTTTCCACTGGGAGCAGTATGCCCTGTTGTGTTCAGACAGGAAGGTGATACAGTGACATTTGAGGGGATTCCTTACCCTGCTTATTTCCTTGAGAACCAAAACGCTGAAGCTCCTGCCAGCCTCCTGAGCAAGCACCCAATGGAATCCCTGCTCGGGTGTGCTTATTTTGGGTTCCTGGGTGTGTTTGTCATCTTCTCCCTGGAAACGGTTTCTCACACCCACGTTGCAAGTGTGCGATCTGCGATGATGATTTCGTGTCCTCTTCGCCTTGGAGCGAGGGCTGAGAGCATGATTCAGCTTAGGGAAATGACAGAAAATGTGGCTGTTTTAGAGTGATCTTCCAAAAAACAAAAAAAAACAACAACAAAAAAAAAACGGTCTCTTTCTACGTGTGTGCGCAGTCAGTCACTCTGCTGGTGTGAGCCCCTGCACTGGAAACAGTTGGACTGGAACACTAAGCTCCTGGGGTCGAGATGTCGGAGGGACCTAGAAGACATTGTTGCTTTCTTGTTGCCGTGAGAAAACACTGGAGAGGAAAAAAAGCAACTTAGAGGAGGGAGGCTTTATTTAGAGGAGGGAGGCTTTATTTCGGCTCACAGTTTGAGGGATCATGCCAGTACGGTGGAGAAGCCTGGGTGGTGAAAGTGTCTGTGACTGCGTAACAGGAGCCAGAGGCAGCGGGCCGCATTACATCTGCAGGGAGAGAGCAGAGAGATGAGAACTTACTTTTTTTTTAAGTCAAAAGTTCATACTTTCTGCTTGCAAATCTTGACAGTGATGCCTGCTTCCTCCCCGCCCTCCCCCTGGAGAAGTCAGGAGCTTTCACAGCCAGGGGTTACCCAGAACAAGTGTCTCATGCCAGCTCTTCAAGAGTCAGGTTGAGAAGACAGACGGTGTGTAAAAAACAGCGGGCACCTTAGCATGAATAGAAGAACCAAAGGATGCATGTCAGTGTGGGAGCCCAGAGCTACGGGTGTCTCGGGAAACCTGTTGAGACAGTCACTGATCCGGGGCACATCTGTAGCCGGGCACTGTCCTCAGCGTAATCTAGCTCTGTTAAATGATGTTTGTGGGATGAGTTTGGCGCAGAACCTCTGTTTATGTTCCTCATGAAGGCTCTGATGTGGGTGGGAGCTTTCTTCTTGCCTCTGCCTGACACATGTGTGGTCGAATTGGAAGACGTCATTTGCTTGTGAAGCCTGCCCTGTGTGTCTCCCTCGTTCCCTGTCAGCCTGCCACGTAGGATGGAATGCTCACTGTTCGTGACTCAGGGGATTGAGAAGCAACAAAGGCCTCTGTGCCAGAAGGAATTTTAATGTGACCACAGGGACTGCCTGGGACTACCTCCTTACAATATTCAGGTGACAAAGATACCCGGAGAAGGCAGTACCGCCACCATTCCAGAATCAGTTTTTAACTGAGTGACAACAATCATTCTCACTACTATGTCTTCTTGTGAGCTCCCACATCAGGAAGCTACTGAAGCTCCTCTCTTCTGTATCTCATTTCGTTCTCAGGAGCAAGGCAGATTTTTATTATCCCACTGTTGTGGTTTGAATAGGAAATGCCCCCCCCCACACACACACACACACTCATGTGTTTGAACACTCCGTTTCCAACCGATGTCACTGTTTTGGAAGGTTGTAGAATGTTGAGGAGGTGGAGTCGGAGTCGCAATAGAAGAAGTGGGTTTTCCAGCCTGCCTCGACTGTCTGTGCTCTGTTTCCTGAATAGGACACAATATGATCAGCTGGCAACAATGTCTTCCCCACCGTGACGAACTATGTCTCCTAAACTACGAGGCAAAATGAATCCTTCCAGTCTTCCTTATATTGATTTTTTTTTCATCACAACAAGAAAAGTAATGAACACACACTTTACAGATGAGAAAACTAAGATGTGAAGAACAGGTTAAACGTTTACCTAAGGATCAGGTTTGTCTAAGTGAACTGTGTGTTCTGAAACACTGCCCTGCGCATGCAGATCGTTCAGGTCTTTCCTGCGGCATGGCACCTAATTACGCGCTCTCTGCCTTATAATTAATTCAACTCTTTATTGCTCCAAAATAGCACACCTGCCACTTTCCTACATCTCCCGCCACAGTCAAGTGCAATTTTTTCTCTGCACACTCTGTAGATGTGGATTTGACTTAAACTTCTTCCACAAAGGGTAGGCTACCCCCTTGCATTACATATTGCCGCTCTCGGTCAGCCTGGGAAAGACGGTAGAGGATGACAGGAGGGTGTGACTAACATTTATAGAGGTGTGGTGAGTATGTTGTCCCTAGATAGGAACCCTCTGGAGCAAAACCACGCTCCTGAGATAAAGGGCTTCTTAAAGCCCTTACCATAGCATCATTGGTAAAACCTGTGTGAGTCAAAATGAGCTTGTAATGGTGTAGGGGAAGAAAAACCCTCTACTCCTTCAGATTTACTGGCTGGGGACTGGAATGAAATTGAGAAATAATCCATTACAGGAGAAAGTGCAAACAAACTTGGTAAGTGTTATTGAATATGTTTTATGGGTAGGGCTTCAAATAAAATAAGTGGTTAGATTTGGGGCTTGCATACTTAGTGGGGGGGGGGCGGGGACAAAGGAAAGGCTCCGGGGATGGACAGATTGGCTTTTAGGAGGGGAAGTTTGTTATAATATTTGCCTCTGCAAGCATGAGTGATCTTCTGTGAAGACTGGGACTCTCAGAGGAAAAAAAAATATGGTAGTCTCATATCCCAGAAGTTGCGTGGTTATGCAGATGAGGGAAATTTCTAGAAGGAGTTTGTCTCATCTGTTTAGTCTCAAATGTCTTCAGCTTAAGCTAACTTTATACTACTCTGGGGTTCCAAGTGTGTCCCCACAGTAGAGAAGCTCCATGTCAAGAGCATTCATTGTAAAGGACCCGAGTGGCTTGTCTCTCTCTCCCCACGGTCAGGCTCTCCTGCAGCTGCATGGGAAGACAAGCACACTTCTTCTTCCTTCTTGGCAAGGTCATATGATTACTTCTCCAGCATCTAGGCATATCAGCTAATTACTCTCAACAAGGATGGTTTGGTTATGCCAAAATCAAATTCAACTTCTTTCTTATTTGCTAGAATTCAAACCCATGGCCTTGTGCATCTTAAGTATGTACTCTACAACTAAGCCCTGTACCTCTGGCTCCCGGCATTTCTATTGGCCAATCCTTAGTATCTTTTAATAGAAAAAAAAAACCTTCAAAGATTATTTTTTAAATTATTAATCAATAGATCAAATCTGATATTTTCAGGGAGTATATTTTAATCCAATCTCCTTCTAGAAGGGCCACAGACTATGTCTGATATTACTAAAAGCCAAAACATTCAATAACACTCTGCTCTTGTTTGGGTTCTGCATGACCCATGTGGCTCCTGTATGGGAAGGTATTGTTACTTTTGAAGTGTGGAACCTATCATTGTACCAGGATTTCTTTTTTGGGTCACTAACCAGCTCCTGAATCATGACATGGAGACTTATTATTAGTTTTGAATGCTTGGCCTTAGTTTAGCTCTTATTTTAATATGTTTTTCTCCATTTTGCCTCTGGGCTTTCCTTTTACCTTTCTTTCTTTCTTTCTTTCTTTCTTTCTTTCTTTCTTTCTTTCTTTCTTCCTTCCTTCCTCCCTTCCTCCCTCCCTCCCTCCTTCCCTCCCTTCCTTCCTTCCTTTCTTTCTTTCTGTATGTCTTACTTTCCTGATGTCTCCATGCTAGCTGGTGGTTGCTTGGCTTTTGGCCCCGAGCATGTTCCTCTCTTTCTCCCTCACTCTCTTCTCTCTAACCTAGATTTCTCCTCCTGTTTGTTCTCTCTGCCTGCCAGCCCTGCCTATCCCTCTCCTGCCTAGCGATTGGCCGTTTGGCTCTTTATTAGACCAGTCAGGTGCCTTAGGCAGGCAAGGTGAAACAGCAACACATCTTTACATAATTAAACAAAGGCAGCAGAAACAAATGTAACACACCTTCACATAGGTAAAGTAATATTCCGCAGCATAAACAAATGTAACACATCTTTGCCTAGTCAAAATAATATTCCACAACAAGATGGTCTTTAGGTCACTGAAGCTATGGTGTAGAAGAGGACTGTGGGACCTTCATCTGTCTTTCCCTGCATTTCCTGTTGATGAAGAGAACAGTTGCTCTGCTATGTGCGGCCAACATGATGTGGTGCCTCACGCCTCACCACAGGCCCAAACAAACCTTTTTTCTCCATGAATGAATAATCTCAAGTACTTTGATGTAGCTGTTAAATATGTTTTGTGCATAGGATCTCAAATAAAAGAAGTGGTTAGATTTGGGGTGTGCATATTTAGTGGTGGAGGAGAAAAGGCTCCAGGGATGGACATATTGGCTTTTTAGGAAGGGAAGTTTGTGATAATATTTGCCTCTTCAAGCATAAGTGATCTTCTGTGAAGACTGGAACTCTTAGAGAAGAAAGTATGGTAGCCTCATATCCCAGAAGTTGTATAATTAGGCAGCTGAGGGAAATTTCTAGAAGGAATTTGTCTTGTCTGTTTAGTTTTAAATGTCTTCAATTTAAGCTAACTTTCTACCACCTCCAGGGTTCCACGTTTCTCACACCTAACCACAATAAAGCTGTGCATGAGGGCACGTGCTCATGTGTGTTATGTGTGGAGGTCAAAAGTGTGTGTGTGTGCTTATGTGTGTTATGTATGGGGGTCAAAGGACAACCTCAGGTAGCCTTCTTCAATAGCCATCAATCTTTTTGCTTTTTTCCTTGAGACAGCTCTCTCATTGGCCTGTAGCTTACCCATAGACTGGGCTGGCTGACCAGCGAACCCCAGGGATCTGCCTGTTTGGGCCTACCCTGTGCTGAGATTATAATTTCGGTAGAGCATGAGACTCTTAATCTCAGGGTCGTGGGTTCGTGCCCCATGTTGGGCGCCAGATATTGGTGAAATTATTCAGGCCACTCCATGTAGTTAAAAGGGAGGTTTATTTTGTGGGGTAACTCACAAATGAAGGGATAGGCTACAGGGTCTGGGGAAGATGTAGCACAGTCCGGCAGTGTTCTCTGGAGAACTCTGTTCAATCTACTTCTAGCGTCCAGGGTTGGGGAACCAAGAGAAGGTGGCGCATCCAGATCTCAGGTGTTCAGGGCCCTCTCTTGGCCCCACCTTGTAGGTGTGATAGTTACTGATGCCTTAATTGGGGTTGGAACTTCCAGACCAAAGCTGGGATGGCTACCCACTACAGTGCAAGTCACCATAGCCAGAACTTTTTCCATGGATGCTAAGGATCAAACTCAGGTCCTTAGGCCCACTGGTTGTATTTCATTTAAATACTTGTTCACACGTTTAAGACCTATGTAGAAAATTTTCTAAGACTCACTAACCCCACCCCCCCAACACACACACACACAGATTAAGTTAAGCTGTCAAAGAACACATAAGTAGCTTTCCTGGTGGCTTTTCATTTTTTTACCTCCAGGGCAAGAGCACAGAGTACCCATGCTCCAGCTTTAGGGTTTCAGTCTGGAGCAGCCAATGTCAGCAGCCAGGCTGATGCTGATCCATTATTGTGAAAACACTGTTTCAACTCAGTTCATCTTCAGGTGTGATACACCATATGCCGCAATGCTCTTCATCCTGCAGGTCTGAGACTTTGGACTCAGTGTGGTAAGAAGCCTTCCAGTGATTTCGTCATTAGTTCTGAGAAACTGTGATCCTGGCCCTTCAAAACGCAACGCATTTGCTCATTTAGGTAAATGTACACACAAAATACTTCTTCTTTTAGGTCAGTCCTAACAAAACACCAGAGTCTCTTGTTTCCTTTTCTCAGGGAGTAGCAGTTGGGTGGCTAGCATGTCCGTCCCCAGCACCCTTGAGTCCCAGGAGTCTCAGAGATGAGTTTAACTTAAACACGGTGGTTTTTCTTGGAGAAGGTTTTATTTTCCCCATTCTAATTGTATCGCTCTTGCTCTGTTACTGTCAGATTAAGGATTTTATTCCATTCACATCTTCTGTGTGTATTATCCATTTCAGGTTCTTCTTGAAACTAGGTCATGTTATAAATAATAAATAAGATTTAAAGCAGGCCAAGATTGCAACTGTTCAGAAAGGCTCAAGTGATGAAATCCTCATATATATATATGGGGTGTTTTTTTTGGTGTCCTTTTGGTCGTGCAACCATATGAGGGCCCTGGCATGTGGGGCTTACATCATGCTTGTGGAATTGTTTTGATCAAAGTCATGACGAGACGTTTTAGACTTTAAAATTTTCCCCCAAAGTGTGAAAACGTCTCTGATGATACGATATGCTATGAGTAAGGTTTCATAGTGTATAATAATAAATGTAACATGTAAACATTGTACATCTTCCACAGCTTGAGAGGACTGGAGTTGGCAATGCCTGCCATGTGCACATGGTATTGCAAGGCCATAGATTCAGTACCCAGTACCGAAGGGTAGGGTGAGAGGGTTTATTAAGATCAGCTCCAAATACACAAGGCTGAAAAGGCAAGGCAAGAGGAGTGTGGCTAGCAGAAGGATGACTTATTGCCCTGCTAAAATGGGTCAAAAATCTTAACATTTTAGCGGCTTCCATGATAAGAAAAATCCTGTGTTCAGCCAATTGTAAAGGACTTCTGATGATCTAGAGGGGCCTCTGTTCCCTGTAGGATATCTCGGAGAAAGCTAGAAAGCTCTTTTAAGTGGGTCATCTTGTCTCTTGGTTGGTATAGTTCCATAATACCATATTCGTCAATGATGCTATTCAAGCTATGGTATGTGGGTAGTATTTGTGCATGTGAGTGCATGTGTGCATGTGCGTTTGTGCGTGTGGAGGCCAGAGGTAGATGTCAGGTGTCTTTCACTCTTGCTAGTTACCTTATCTTATTTCTGCCTCTGAAACTCATGAGGTTGTGGCTGGCTTCAGACTCACAGAGATGGCTCCCATTCTGCCTCTGGAAGGCTGGGATTAAAGGTGTGCATCATGCTGGGCTGTCTTTTGAGACAGCATCTCTTACTGAACCCAGAGCTCACTGATTGACTAGACTGGCTGCCCGATGAGCCCTAGGGATCCATTTATCTCCACCCCTAGGGTTCTAGGGGTAGGGATGTGCATAGCTAAGTTCAGCTTTTATGCAGGTGCTGGGGGCATGAATGCGACCCTCATTACTACACATGGGGCGCTTTCCCAACTGAGACGTCTCCCGACTCCCCGTTGAGATTTGATAAGAACAGATTAAATTGAAGAAATTTCTCATTTTATTTATTTATTTATTTATTTTAAATCACCATTTTCTTTCCCCACTGGCCAACAGAACAAGTACTGTGGGCTGTAACTTTTCCTAGTTGATGAGACAAAGTCAGAGGGATTTTCTGTATTTAAGAGAATGTATCCCAAATCTCTGTGTTTTTAATCTCATTTGATTGGAATTGGGGCTGGCCGAGGAGGCATTCTTCTTGTTTCTCACAGGAGAACTGAGGGCCTCCCATGGCAAATTCCACACTGTGGTCTGTATTTCTAACCCTTGGCCTCTGGCCCTGCCCCGTACATGTCTGCCCTGTCCTGGATCTCTGTCTTTTCCTGTGAGGGTGCATAGTAAAGCACTCACAAGCAGAACACATGCTACATCAAATCCTGTGGAAGCTGAGAAAGTCACCTGGACCCAAGTCTCAATTAGCACGGGATAGTCTGAGAAGTGCTAACTCTGGAGCATTCTACGTTCTTTCTTTATTAGATCTCTACCTCATGCTTCTTGCACAAGTATAAATAGAATTACCCCAGAGTTTCTACAAAACTTCTGGGCCCCACAACTTCAGATTCTGAGAGAACTGAATGGGGGGATGGAAGCAAGTACCACTTGAATCTAGTTTGAGAAAACCTGCCTTCAAGGTAAAGAAATAACACAGATTAAAAAAAAAACACAGAAATATGCTTTCGAATTATTATGCCCTCACTTCAAATTGTGTAAGTTCAAACCAACTAATGCCTTTCATCGCTCCTTTTAAAACATTTCTAACACAGTTGTTTTGAGGATGTCCTGCCGTAGTACCCGACAGGTAGCATGTGCTTAGTAAACACTAAATGCAAGAAAACAGCCAACGAAAGTGTCACTATTATCACAGTGTCCTTCAAAGCTACACTCAGGCCTTCCCCAAGGTCACCCATTATGTTTATTCTTGTAGGATAAAGAACCTATCTCACTCAGTTTCCATTATAATTCCCACACCTTCCAAAAGGACCCCCAGGTACAGAGTAATCATGTCTGGCTTTTTTTGTCTACAGTCCTCTTTATTTCCACCCTCTAACCATGGGAAAAAGTGAATTCCAAGCCAAATAGTTTTTGGCCCACCAATCCAGAGGAAATAAATAACTGAGGCAGGGAGTACCTTCAATTACAGTACTATGAGCCCAGTTGAAATGAGAGAAACTTTGGCCAGAAGAAGCAATTTAAAGGTGATCTCAGCGAATCATAACCAAGTGACTAGTGACCTGAGAAATGAGTTTTTCCTATCCAAGGAGATTGTGGGGCATCTTAGAGCTGTCTGAAGTAGAAACAGACATGCATGGTTTTTAAGGAAATGTGTATGATAATTTTTTCTACCTCTAAAAAAGGATTTGTTGAAGCAGTTCAAATTCAGCTCAAATGAGTCATTTTATTTTGTCACTTAAAGCTTTAAAACGCTAAGTGTTCCCCAGGAACAAGGAGATAGAACTCTAGAGAGTTTCTGAGGAAGACAGGCTTCTGGATCCACCAGTTTCCGGTTGCTTCCTTCTCTCCTGCCCGTTTCCTTCACATTTTCTCCAACACACATTCTTCAAACTGTGTATCAGATGGTACGTATGATATGTATAGCAGTTCCGGAGTCCCTTGTAGGAGCTGTTTTACTGGCTCATTTGTTCAATATTATGATAAAGGCATTCAGTAATATCCTAAATAATGACTGGAGGAAGAATACCAAAGAAGATCTACACAGAAGCATCTTACCAGAAAATTAGTTACCAAAGCACATTACTTATGCAAATGACGCATGCAGTTACTATAGAAATAGAAATCCAGATCACCTTTCTTCTCCTTTTCATTGTTTTTCCTTGGTGTCAGGTGTATTCACATTGCTGTGTATCTGACCCTTTTGATGAAGAATCTAGAACTCCTCTTTTTGTTGTTTGTTTGTTTGTTTGTTGTTTGTTTTTCGAGACAGGATTTTTCTGTGTACCCCTGGCTGTCCTGGATCTCCCTCTGTAGACCAGGCTGGCCTCAAACTCACAGAGATCCACCTGCTTCTGTCTCCCGAGTGCTGGGATTAAAGGCGTACGCCACCTCCACCTGGCTAGAACTCCTCTTTGTATCAGTAGTTTTAGAGGCATAGAAGAGTGTTTTCCAGAGAGAGCATCCTGGGAGACAGGTTGGACCTCTTAGGTAGGGTCGTCTGCCCGCTGTGGGCACCTGTAGCTGGGAAGAGAGCGGTGGCTGTGCTGACAGTGAAGACTTCAGAGACTCTAAAAGTGACTCTGACAGTCTTGTGCCTCAGCTCCGTGGGGGCCTTGGCCTCTATGCCTTCAGACTTAGTCGTAAAGTTTCTTTAGAGTTGACAAGGATAATAAGGCTGCAACACAACCAAGTTCTTCAGCAGCAGCAGCAGCAGCAGCAGCAGCAGCAGCAGCAGCAGCAGCAGCAGCAAGTTATTTAATAACAAATGCACGTAGAATGGCAGACCACAAAGTCACAACCCTGTTGCATCTTACAGCAGGAAAAAAAAAAAAAACCTTAATTGAACTTAAATGAATGGCAGCCCAGGTCTTGAAGACCATGGGTTGCATTAAGAGTAACTGACCTCGTTGCTGCAGTGATTCTGCATTCATTTAATATAAATTTTCATTGAAATGCCAAGTAGGATCTCACTTTATGTGCAAAAATTGAAATTATGCACCCAAGATGAAAAGCACAAGGATTTTCAGTCATTTCAAATCCATCCTGCACAGCTGTTTCTGCTGATGCTGTGTGGCAACTTCACTATACAGGAAAGAGAAATACCCAGTGTCCTTTATCAGCCTTCTGGGAAATAAGGAAAGCTGCTAGTTCTAATGAAAGCTCCCAGGAGTGCACTTCCTTGTTAAAGGCTCTGCCCTTGGGCTCTGAAGCCTTTGACGTTGTTGGGGATAGTGGGACAATTTATTTTGCAACCTTTTTTTTTTTCTGGAGGAAGTATAGGTATATATCCCACAGTAGTGGGATAACAGAGCAAGCCTTCCTGTGAATAAAATGCAAATATTTCATAAAATACAAGCCTCTTGTATGAAAACTGAACTCCCAGACATCTGCCTAATTGCCAAGGGTGGGCAAGCATGGTTTGTGGAGGTATCTTATCTTTGCTTTCTATCAGAGACAAATGTAGGAATTGAAACAATGTTCACACTGGCAACAGAGAAATCTATTACTGCCACTTTGCAAGTTCTGCTAAGAGAGCGGGCAGTGGCTCCAATGGATGATAAGTTTCGTACAGAAACATAGATAATGCATTCAGTTCATCCATTGCCTGCTTATTGTTTTATTTTGTTGGTCTGCATTCGTGGTTATCTTGGGATGCATGTGGCCAACACTACAGGTTAGACTTTCCTGTGGGCTATATATGTTCTGTTACCCTAACTTGAACAACAGTGTGATATTCTCCCCACCCCCCTGAATTAAAATCACTTGGAATCCATCTAAATGCCAAGATGGAGTTTAGGTTTGTTGAAGAATGCCCGCCCATCAGTAACATTTAGCCTCATCTATACTCATTGGCCAGTGAGGTTAAGAAAGGAAGAAAAGTAAACACATTAGGGTGGAGGAAAATGATAGCCAAGTGATGCTCTACCTTTGACATTTTTGCAGCCTGCAAATGATATAATAAGTGATATGCAAATTTGCACCAGTTGCTTGATTCAAGAGCTCACAGCTTTCGGAAATGGGCTTGAAGCAGAAAGTATGGTGTCTCTAATCTGAGTCTTCACTTTCAAGGGTTGATTATCCCCTTGGGCTGGAAAGCGAGTTTGTATGCAGATTGTGGAGTGTTTGATGCTGTAATGGGAGTCTGACTGCTTTTCCTCTCCTCTCCTCCACTCTCTCGCAGGCCAGAGGACGTTCTTCTGCACCGCACGCACGATGAGATTGTCCTGCTGCACTGCTTCCTCTGGCCCGTGGTGACGTTTGTGGTGGGCGTTCTCATTGTGGTCCTGACCATCTGTGCTAAGAGCCTGGCGGTCAAGGCAGAAGCCATGAAGAAGCGCAAGTTCTCCTAACGCTGGAGGAGGATTGTGGGAAGCCAAGCGCAGAGGCTTCCCTGTCAGCACTCGCCTGTCCTGCAGAGCCCACATTTGGCGGCGCAGGAGATGGAAGGGGCCACAACAGGCCTCCACGAGGCCCCTTCTTCAGTGGCATCAGAAAAAGGCACGGTTGGAAGACTCGGGAACTCATCGCCTGTGTTCCGCGTGCTGTAGCAATGGCTAACGGGTCAAGCTCTTAGCTATATGGAGTGACTAACTGTTGGGAAAACCCTCTGAGAAGTTGGTTTTCTTTGGAAAGTAACAGTATCTTATTTGTATAGTGTAGTATACAAACCATTATGATTTCTGCTACTTACAAATATTAAAATACAGTGCTCTCTGTGTTCTTTTCTATTTTCTTTTTTATGCTTAGATCACCAGGGTATTTAAAGGGGCCTAAGGGTTTTCACTTGACTCTGCTAGATTAAACTTAGCATTCGAAACTGCAGGTTAAGACGTAACCACCCGTTTCCATGAGTAAATAGTATCTTGACTCCTACTTGAAAAAGTAATCCTACAGTGGTGACTTGGCCTCTGGCCACTCTGTTTTTGTTTTTGTTTTTCCTTTGAAGACTGACAAAACATCCTCCACTGCCTGCCTTTGCGTGGCCACTATTATTTCTGGCCAGATGACTTTGTGAGAGAGAGACCTGATTCCGAAGAAGGCCTGTCTAAGCTCTGGGGACACAATTCTTATTCATCTGTTCATGCTATTTATTTGTTCATTTGGTATCAAAACAAAGGCATTGCACATGCTAGACAAGCTCTGGACCACTGAGCCAGAGTCCCAGCCTTCTTCATTTTCTTTTTTCCTTTTTGGCAGATTTTTATTTCCGTGCAGTAGAACATACATGACATGAAACACTCTTCAGTTTATAGTTGAATGCTGTCCCCCACCCCACCCCCGTTTTTCTTTTTCCTGTTAGGACTGAAAACGAAGTCAGTTCAAGCATTTCATATTCCTTGCCCTGATGTTCTGGTATTCAAGCAGGGTGATGACTGCAGTTGTTCGGTTTGCTCAGACAGAGCTGGGGAGGCAGCCTGGCTCACCCCACTGCTGCTGGGCTTTCTGTACCTTCAAAAGTGCATCTCAGCCAGCCATGGGTGGCACAGGTGGCCCTCTCTGTGTTCAAGGCCAGCCTGGTCTACACACTGAGTTCCAGTACATGGTGACACCCTGTCTCATTTTTTTTTAAATGCATCAGAAACCATCACCTTTACATCTGTTTCTAGACTTGAATTCCAAACGCCAACCACGAGTCTCGGCTGATATCAGACTCACCCTATTGACCATCCAGAGTCAGGCCTTCATTCAGATGACATGCACATTTTCAGTGGAAGAACGGCTGACTGCATAGTGTTGGCCTTGGCTTTCTTACTTTGCAGACACATTGCCCTTAGAATAAGATTGGAACTTAAGGACAGGCTCACCTTGCTTATCTCCACAGGGGATTGAACACTTAAGTGAGTGATGACTCCCTCACTTGCGGTCCACACATCACTGTCTTCTTGACTTCAGAGTAGAAGATGTCAAGAGTACCCTAGTCCTCTGGAAGAACGTTGGAAGAATACAGTCATTTTTTTTTTTTTCTAATTCAGGTGTTCCAGGTTTCACTGTGAATAAGGCCCGGCATACACTATTTATGACATCCTTTGAGGCTGCTTCCGTGCCTTGACTTCCATCCCAGTTTTCTGTTGCAGTATTCCTGTTGTCTTAGCAACACAGAACTATTCTGAAGCACCGGGTAACACGAAACCAGGAATCAGAGAAAATCATCGTCTTGGCATCACACGGAGGGAGATGAAGTCTGTTTTATCCTCATCCAATTATCTATGATTAACTGATTATAGAGAACACACAAACCTTAAGAGCCCATGGACATATGTCTGTGTTGGAATAAAAGAAAACAACATGTTAATCAACCTGAGTTTTCATTTGTCAATTTGATACTCATAATTTAGATTGACTACACACATCCATTTAGGCCCAAAGAATATACACGCAACTGTATGCTGTCAGTTGGTTTTTGGA
>CABHPH010001202.1:51080-68844 GCA_902168325.1 Peromyscus nudipes | reverse complement strand
CCCCCCCCCCCCCCCCCGCGCCCCCGCCAATGTGTGCACGTGTGAATGCTTTTCCTGTATGTAAGTGTGTAAGTGCACACGAGAGTGCACCTGTGTATGCACACGGAGAGGCCAGAGGCCAGCCTTGACTGTCACCCCTCAGGTACTATCCACCTTGCTTTTTGAGGCAGGGTCTCTCGTCGACTTGGAACTTACTGATTCCGTCAGGCTGGCTGGCCAGTGAGACCCAGGGATGCACCTGATTCTGCCTCCTCGTTCCTGGGATTACAGGAACACGCCACTACACCTGGATTTTTTTTTTATGTAGGTTCTGAGGATCTGATCAAACTCAAGTTCCCAGGCTTGTAACGTAAGCATGTGACTGAGCCCTCTCCCCAGCCCAAGTCCCTTTTAACTCGGGCCAGCTGACCCTGCAAGACTGCCACTCGCTCCTAGAGTGACCAAAGGGGGGATATTATCTGGTACCTCTTATTTCTAGCACACTGTGACAGCTGAGAAGGCTCATGCCTTGTCCTCCTCACAGCTGAGGAGGTCTGGGCTCTGGCCCAGCTGCCTGACTTCCTCACCTGCCAAATAAAAGCAATGCCTGCCTGTTGAGGCTGGAGCCAAAGGAAGGGGGAGTGCAGGCCATTCCTGTCCCCAGCTGCCTAGCTACATATCTGTCCTACCGCTGGAGCCGTCTCCAATTCGGAGGCTGAAATGCTGGCCCTTGGCTGGGTGAGGTGGTGCATGTCTGTAATCCCATCACTTGGGAGGTAGAGGCAGGGAGATGAAAAGTTGAAGGCCAGCGTCTTTAACGGAGGATTTGAGGCCAGACTGGGCGACATGAGACTCTGTAACAAAATCAAAACAGGGCTGCAGAGAGGGTCCATTTGCCTGCCTCACAAGCTTAAGAGCCTGAGTGTGTAAGCGTGAAGATCGGAGGTCAGATCCTAGAAAGCCACACACACACACACACACACACCAGGTAGTCATGGAGACGGCCCGTAAGTCCAGCCTCAGAAGGTGAGGACAGGGAATCGCCAGATCTGGCTGGCTAGTGAGACTGGCCATCCCAGTGAGCTCACCATCTGATTGAGAGATCCTGCCTTGAGGAATGAGCTAGAGCAGCTAGAGATGATGGTTCCTGACGTCTACCCCAGGTCACCACATGCCCTTCCACACATATGTACATGCATCTACATATATGTAAAACCATGCACACACACACACACACACACACACACGCCAAGTCCTCACAAGAGCAAAAACATGTATCTCCCCCATCTGAAATGAGCAAACACCAAAGCTTTGACTCAGTTTCTCAATTAAAAGAGGGGCAGAGCCTGAGCAGTGTCTGTCGCGACCAGTCCAAAGGCAAATGCACAGAACTCTGGGACCGTGGGTGCTGTAGGAACGACAACATCAGTGGATGAATAGATGCAAAACAGGCGCATCCCCCCGGGGCGCAACCAAGAACATTCCACAGGATGCAGTTAACTGACGTGCATTCGGACAGGGGTCGTGCAGGCGATTTTGACATTTGTACAACTTCGCTGGGTTATAAAATTGCTAAAAGACCATAAAAGGAGGTGATAACCCAAGAGGGTGTGCTGGAGAGAGAACATCTGGTAATCTCCCCCCCTTTAACAGTTTAATCAGGGTGGTGGGAACATTCTGGAGACGGCCAGTGGTGACAGTTGAATCCACAATGCAAAAGCGCTGGATAGGACAGAACCACACACTTACAACTAGCTAAATTAATTCTCAGAGTGGGAGAGATGGCTGAGTGGTTAAAAGCGCTCACTGGTTTTGCAGAAAACTTGAGTTCAGTTCCCAGCCCCACGTTGGGCAGCTCAAAAACAGCCCTACCTGAAGCTCCAGGGGATTGGACAGAGTCCTCTGGCCTCTGAGTGCACTCCTGGGCACAAACCCACACGCAAATACACATAAGTCTGCATAATGCGAAATAATTAAATCTGAAAGCCAGTTCAAATGATCAATTTCATCTTATTTTCTCTGTGTGTGTGCCTATGTGTGCAGGTGCGCATGCTTATAGGGACCAGAAGTCAGCCTCAGAGGTCGACCTTCAGTCATTATCTACATTTTTTTTTGAGACAGGGTCATTAACTGACCTGGAACTCGTCAAGTAGCCTAGGATAGCTGGTCAGAGAGCCTCAAGGCTTGCCCTGTCTCTGTGACCCCAGCACTGGAGTTACAAGGGCACATCACCATGCCTGGCTCTGTTTTGTTTTGAACCTGAGTTCTGAAAGCCGTTTCATTGACTGAGCTGGTTCCTCAGGCCGGTATGGCTGTAGACAATTTCATCTTGTATATCGTTTATCGCTATTAAAGAGAAACTGGGAATTGGCTCAGTGGGCAAAGTTCTTGGCGTGAAAGTGTTGATGGCCCAGCGGTTAAGAGCACTGACTGCTCTTCCAGAGGACCCGGGTTCAATTCCTAGTACCCACATGGCAGCTCACAACTGTCTGTAACTCCAAGATCTGGCACCCTCACACAGACATGCTTGCAGGCAGAACACCAATGCACATCAAATAAAAATAAATAAATTTAAAAAAAAGAATCTGAGTTTGGATCTTCCAGACTCACAGAAAGCTGGACACAGTGGTATACATGGGTAATTTCAGCACTCCTGTAAAGACCAGGAGAGCCCCAGAAGCCCGAAGGCCAGCTGTCCTGGAGCGCTCACCAGCCAACAAGAGACCTGGTCTCAAACAAGGTGGACCTCCGACGTCTACACATACGCCACGCTACCTGTGCCCACAAACACTATTTAAAGAAGAGACAGCGTGAGTCCAGTTCCCGGTACCCACACTGAGTGGCTCAGCCTCCCATTTAGTCTAGTTCCACAGGGACCCAAAGCCTCTGGTGCACCTGCACTCATGTGTACACACACCCCACAGGCACATACACATTAAATAATAACATGAGACAGGACACACTGGCCCTATGCTGCCTGGTGCTGTTGTGGAATTATAGACCTAATAAAACCCTTCTCTCGGTCTTTTCTTGTGGTGATTATTATTAGATTTCTGGGGCTAGACCTCAAGGCCTCATGCATGCTAGGCCAACAGACTACCAATGGGCTCCATTTTTTGCCCTAATTTTCTTTGTGACTAGATTAGGCTGAGCTGGAAACACAAGGAACAACAAACAGTCTGAAGTGTAAAAGACACTCGGTAGCTCAACAGTGACAAGTAGGTTTGCTTTGTGACCCTCCCCAGAAGCTGTCTCGTCTCTCCAGAATCTCTCCAGACCCCCGTGACAAAGATGATCTTCCCTTAGATGAAGAGTGACCAACCAGAGGGCTGGCAGGCAGGGGGCTGGGGACTCTGGGGACACAGAGTAATGGGCCCAGGGTGAACATGATACATCTTACCAGGACTCCACCCTCCTCGTGGCCCAAAAGCATATCCCCCAGCGGTGAGTCTCTTCGAGAGTCCCACCTTCCACAATAGCCCCCCCGCCCAGTGTGTCTGAGGAGTCCAGGGTGGCTAGAGAGAGTACTGGACACCACAGCGTGAAAAGGAAGGTTGAAGGATGGGGAAGGGGGAATCCCTTTCTCCCAGGGCCACATCAGTTCGTGGTCCCTGAGGTCTGTTTAGTCTCTGTGGTCTGGCTCAGGGCAAGACGGACCTTGGTGCCTCCCACATCTTCAGGGCCTGGAAGGAGGGAATTCTCAAGGACACATGTTTCCCCTGGATGTGGATGGGCTGCCTACTATCTAGGCTTCAGTCTCCCCGCCACACACCCCGTCTTTCTTACCTCATCCCCCCCACTGGCGACTACAGCCCTAGAATGTGATATTAAGATAATAATCCCCTTGGGCTGGGGAGATGATTCAATCGATAAAGCACCTTGAAAGCACGAGAGCCTGAGTTTAATCCCCAGAACCAACGTTGAAAAGCCACAGAGAGTGGCTTGTAATCCCAGCGCTGGGGAGGAGGGGACGGACAGACGGACGGATGGACGGATGGACGGATGGACGGATGGGGGGTCCTGGCTGTTAGTGGCAGCCTGTCTAGCTGGAGCAGCCAGCTCCAGGTTCAGTGAGACATCCTGTCTCAAAAGGGAAGGCGGCTAAGGGATGGAGGGAAGACATCTCAACTCAAACCTCTGTCCTCCACATGTGCACACACACACACCACACACACTGTCACACACTTACACACACAGTGACAGAGAAAAAAGAAAAAGGTCACTGCTTAGAAAGGTATAGGGGTCCACTATGATGGGGGACACACTAAGCAATGCATTGCACACTACTCCACCCTCGGGAATCTTCAGGGCCTTTCCAGAAATCAATCTCTCTCTCTCTCTCTCTCTCTCTCTCTCTCTCTCTCTCTCTCTCTCTCTCTCTCTCTCTCTCTCTCTGTGGGGGTTATGCATGTATGCATGTACACTTGCTCACAAGGGTCCATTTGGAGGCCATAGGTTGACACTGATGTTCCCTTCACTCAGTCTGCACCTTATGTTTTTGAGACAGCATCTCTCCCTGAGCCTGGAGACGGCTGTTTTCAGGTAGATGGGCTGGCCGGTGAGCCTCAGGAATCCGCCTGGCTCCGCCTTCCCCAGCGTTGGGGTTACAGATGTGTGCCACCAAGGCCATATTTTGTGCGGGTGCTGGGGATCAAAACTATGTCCACATGCTTGTGCAGCCAGACTTTACCCACTGAGCCTTTTCTCCAGCCCCTCCAGTGGGTCTGGAAATGGTGTCACACTCCAGCTGTGCCTTATCACCTCTCCTTGCTCAGCACCTGTACTCCAAAGGCTCCCTGTCCATCATCCAGCACCCCCTGGCCTCTCTACCCATGTCTGCCTGGAATTCCCTTAAAACTGGGAGTTGTGGATGTGGGTTTCCTTCTTTCCTCCCCTCTGCCTTCCCCTACCCCAGGGACTGTGCCCAGGTTTCTGATACCCCTGTGATGACCAGGGGGTGAACATGAGCTGGATATTTGCCCAGAGACTTCAGAATGAATAGCCGCAGAGTCTGATTCCAAAATAGCATACATTAACAACCTGGAATCCATTCCGTCCTGATCCCGTTAGGCAGGAAGAAACGTGGTCTGAAGCCAATAAAAGGCATCCTGGAACCCTTACGGCCTCCTCCATGGAAGACAAAGGCAGAGCGAGGACATTATGGGATGGACGTGCCTAATAAACGCCGTGTTGGCATCTCCCTTCCACTGGGATGTGGATTAACAGCAGATGTTCTACACGCATGTCGACTTGTATGCTAATCAAAAACAACTGTGAGGCTTTTGCAGACAGGAATTCCATAAATGCAGACCGGGGCTTGTTCCTGCAGCTGCCGGTGGGACAGTGGTGGAGGCTGAGAAGGCTGATGGGGGCCCAGGCTCCAGCCCTCTCCTGCAGAGCTGCCTGTCGGGGTTGGGGGACCCCTAGCTCAGGGTCAATGATCCAGTTCCTTCTCTGTTCCGGAATGATGCTGAGGCTGTCTGCAAGCCTCACAGGGATGGAGCAGGACACCGAAAGCCTTGGGTTCCTGAGAGTGTGAACCAAGAATTCAACGTGACTCCTCTGTGGCGGCGGTTCTCAACCTGTGGGTCATGACTCCTTCGAGGGGGGTTGAACGACCCTTTCACAAGGGTCCCTTATTGGATATCCTGCATATCAGACATTGACGTGACAATTCATCCCAGTAGCAAAACAACAGTTATGAAGTTGCAACGAAAATAAGTGTATGATGGTGGGGGGTGGGGGGTCACCACCACAGAGGAGCCGTATTAAAGGGTCACAGCAATAGAAAAGTTGAGAACCACTGCTCTATGGAATGGATCAGAGAAGACATCCTGGCACAAACTTCTGTCTTTCACATGTGCACAGACAAGTGAGCACACATACACACACACACACACACTGTGCACAGACACATCACACATGCGCACACACAAAAGAAAAGTCACTACTTGCAAAATATAGGGGATCCACCGGACAGTGTGGTGGGCATCATGCGCCCTCAGAAGAAGAACCCCCAGACCCTCCTAGAACATTCACAAGCACAGGTCCCGTATAAATTCTTCCCAGGCTCAGGAACAGGTTTTATCAGAGGTTCCCAACTTCAGAGGGTGAAGATGGACTTTGGAACCCCTGGATAAACTTAGACCCCCTGAGACCCCTTTACCTCCTACATGCCGCCATCCAAGATGAGCGTCGTCGGGAGCTCAGGGAGAAGATAAAACCGTCTTAGGCCACATGGATGTAGCATTGAGATGGAATCCCGATCCAGGTACCCCTTACCCACTGCCTCATGCTGCTTCCCCCAAGGGCAGATACCCCTCAGCTCCCCCACCCACACCCACACCCCGTGGCCACTGCCGCCACCCAACCCAGGCACGGTTGCTAGAATGGTGCAATCTGTCTCAACAGACAGATTTTGCTGAGGCCGAGTGATGACTGATCTTAATTGCCAGTGTGATAGGATTTAGAATTGCCATGGAAACAGACTTCTGAGCTTGTCTGGGAAGGATTATCTAGATTAGGTTAACTGAGGGCTGGTGAGATGGCTCACAGGGTCGAGGCGCTTCCCGCTAAGCCTGGCAACCTGAGTTCAATCCCTGGGACCCACATGGTGGAAGGAGAGACCTGATTTCTGCACGTTGTCCTCTGACCTCCACAGGTGCACGCGTGTGCACACACACATATGCACAAATAAAAATACATGCAATGTTTTTTTTTAATTTTACAAAATTAAATAGATTAGGCAGTTAAAGTGGGAAGATCCATCTTAAATGTGGGCTGGCGTTCTGAGCCGCATAAAAAAGGCGGCAGTGAGCTGAGCAGCATTCCTCTCTCTCTGCTTCCTGACCGTGGACACAACGTGAGGAACCGCCTCCCACTCCTGCCGCTGTGCTTTCCCACCATGCTGGACTGTACCCTCAAAATGGAAGCCAAAATCAACCTGTATTTCCATTATTATGTATGTATTGTGTTATGAGTAGGGTGTGTGTGTGTGTGTGTGTGTGTGTGTGTGTGTGTGTTTTCATACCACAACATGCATGTGCAGGCCAGAGGATAGCTTTGGGGAGTCAGTTCTCTCTATCCACTGTGCATTCTGGGGATGAAACGCGGGTCATCAGGCTCGCCCCGCCTCCAGACCCTTTCCTTCCTTAAGGTACTTTTTCAGACATTTTGTTACAAGAAGGAGAAAAGTGACTAAGCGTGCTGGGTGGTCTTATGTCAACTTGACTCTGCTAGAGTGAACTGAAGGGAGGGAGCCTCAATTGAGAAAATGCCTCTGTGAGATCCGGCTGTAAGCATTTTTTTTTTTTAAATTAGTGAGTGACGGGGAGGCCCCGCCCATTGTGGGTGGTGCCATCCCCTGACCATTGGTCCTGGGTTCTATAAGAAAGCAGGTGGAGCAAGCCTTTAATCCCAGCACTCGGGAGGCAGAGCCAGGCAGATCTCTGTGAGTTCAAGGCCAGCCTGGTCTACAGAGCAAAATCCAGGACAGGAACCAAAACTACACAGAGAAACCCTGTCTCAAAAAAAACAAAAAAAAAGAAAACAAAAAAAAAAAGAAAAAGAAAAAGAAAGAAAGCAGGCTGAGCAAGCCAGTAAGCAGCACCCCTCTGTGGCCTCTGCATCAGCTTCTGCCTCCAGGTTCCTGCCCTGCTTGAGTACCTGTCCTGACTTCTTTCGGTGATACAGACGGACAGATGTGGAGGCCAAACAAACCCTTTCCTCCCCAGCTTGCTTTGTGGTCATGGTGTTTTGTTGCAGCAATCGAAGCCCTGACTGGGACACTAAGAGAGGTCTCTTCAGGGCACAGATGAATGAATGAAAGTCACTAAGTCAGTTATCAGACGCGAGCAGCCATAGGAAAGGAGGATGAGAGTACCAACAGGCTGGGACAAAGGAAGATAAATAGGGGAACCACTGCCCCCTGTTAGCTCTCAAGCCCATGTCCTTGGAGAAGTTTGGCGTCTCTTGTTAGCTTATGTGAGTGCAGGTGCAGGTGAGAGGGATTACAAGTGTCTGTGACCACATCCAGATTTGTTTCATTTTGTTTTGTTTTGTTTTTTCGAAACAAGGTTTCCCTGTGTAGTTTTTTTTGGTGCCTGTCCTGGATCTCGCTCTGTAGACCAGGCTGGCCTTGAACTCACAGAGATCCGCCTGGCTCTGCCTCCCGAGTGCTGGGATTAAAGGCGTGTGCCACTGCCACCCGGCAGATTTTTTTTTTTTTTAATGTGGATTCTGAGGATGAAGTTCAGGTCACCATACCTGCAAGATTGGTTCTTTATTGGCTGAGTTATTTCCCAAGTCCCAAACTCATACCTTGAATTGATGCCTGACTTTGGAAATTGGTTCTAGGCATGTATCTGGTCTTGTAAAACAACACTTGGCTGTGTAATTGATTCAAAAACAGTGTGTCCTGGACTGAGAAGATGGCTCAGTGCACACAGCAATCCCAGTGCAAGTGTCAGGATGGGAGTTCAGACTCCAAAAGCCGGGTGGGAATGGCAGCCTGCTTGTAATTCATCACCCAGGAAGCAGAGATAGGGGGGTCCTGGTGCAAACTGACTAACTAGACCAAATCAGTAAACTCTTGGTGCAGTATGAGACCCTGCCTCTAAAAATAAAGTGGACAGTGAGTGAGAAAGATCCCAGATGCTAACCTCTGGGCTTCATGAACATGTACTTAAGGTGCACACGCATGAGTGCGCACACACTCACCACATATACATGAGAATAATTGTATCCTTGGTTGGGCTTCATGATGCATACATAACTGCACCCCCAGCATGCCAGAGGCCGAGACAGGAGGATCATGAGTTTTAGAGCAAAACTCTGTCTCAGATAAACAAGGGCTGTGCTGTAGTTCAGCGGCAGAGCAGTTTCTCAGCATGTGCCAAGTACTGGGTTTGATCCCAGTACCATAACATGCACACTCCAAAGATGATTACATTTAGTGTGTGTGTGTGTGTGTGTGTGTGTGTGTGCGCGCGCGCGCGCGCGCGCGTGCGCGCGCGCATGCTCTTTAAGGTCAGAGGACAACTTGGAGTCTTTCACCATGTGGGATCTAGGGATGGAATTCATCGGGCTTGGTGGCAAGCACCTTTAGCCAGTGAAGAATCTTTCTGGCATGGAATTCAAAGATTGCCATGAGATCCAAACAGATAAGTACATGGATTGATCCATAGACAAATCATCACAGAACCTACAGAACACCAAAGACAAAGACAAAATCTGACAAATTACCCAATGAGGAAGAAAGCGTTGCCTCCAAAGCCATTCAAAAATGCCTCTGAAAATCATCTACACAGGCCAGAAGATAACGGCACATTGTCTCCTAAAGGACACAGAGAAACGTCTGTAGACCAAGAGGGTGTTTTTTTATTTTTAGATTCATTTATTTTATTTTCTATGTGTAAGTGTTTTATGTGCATGTATATATGTATACCATATGCATGCCCAGTATGAAGAGAAGTCAGAAGAGGGTGTCAGATCCCCCGGAACTGGAGTTACAGGTGGTTGTGAGCCACCATGTGGGTGCTGGGATGTGAACCTGGGTCCTCTACAAGAGCAGTCATTGCCTGTAACTGCTGAGTCATCTCTCCAGCCTCTGACCACTAGTTTTATACACAGCTAAACTATCACTCAAGGGCAATGATACAATTCAATAATTTGGAGACAAACAAGCCTGAAAGGAGCCAAAATTGAAGATGCATTAGGGAAACGCAAATTTCAAACTAAGTTACAATCTCTCATCTACGAGTTTGCAAAACTCAGTAAGTTTAGGCCCAATGAGAGGCTTAGCAGGTAAGATGTCTGCTGCCAAGCCTGAGGACCTGAGTTCAATCCCCAGGACCCACATGGTGGAAGGAGAGAACAAAGTCCCACCTGTTCTCTGACCCCAACATGTGTGCCCTGATATGTGTTCACACACACACACACACACAAATGAATAAATAAAATTTAATTTTTAAAAATTCGGAAGGCCAGGCACTGTTGGCTGACAGCACTCAAAGGCAGAGGCAAATGGATCTCTGTGAGTTTGAGCCCAGCCTGGTCTACAGAGCGAGTTCCAGGACAGGCAGGGCTACACAGAGAAACCCTGTCTCAAAACAAAAACAAGAAAACCCCAAAGTTATTCCCTGCAATTCCACTCTCAATTGTATGAAAATAATTGCATTTCTGTAAGTATCAGATAAACAAATCATAGTGTACGCATGTTGGGAAATACTATAAAGTGGTTAAAAATCAACTAGAGGAGATGGAATCTATGTGGACGGACCTCACAAATATCTTACGTGAAAAAACCAAGCTGTGCACAGATGAATTCAGCAAAATTTCCTTTTTTTAAAAACAGAATCCCACACAGCTCAGGCTGGCCTTGAACTCACTATGTAGCCAAAGATGACCTTGAACACCCAATCCTTCTGCATCTACCACCATGGCACTTACTGGGATTACAGGCATGCAACACCATGCTTGTCTCAATTATACAAATTTATATATGAAACAAAGGCACAAAACTGAGCCTGAGGAAGATACACACGAACCATAAGTTAGTGTTATGTTTAGGAAGGAAAAAGAGGAAAGGGGCCAGCAACATGGCTCAGTAGGTAAAGGAGCTTGCTGACAAGGCTGAGGACATGAGTTCAACTCCTGGGACCCACATGTTGAAAGGAAAGAACCAGTTTCTGAAATTGTCCTCTGATCTCCACAGGGGTGTTGTATATCATACACACACACACACACACACACACACACACACACACACACACACACGGCGTTGTATACCACACACACATGCACACAGCATGCACACATGCATGCACCCATGCACAAAGATGGGGCTCAGTGGTTAAGAACAATGTCTTCTGTTGCTCTTGCTGAGGACCTGGGTTCAATTCCCAGCCCCTACAAGGCAACTCCCAGCTGTCTATAACTCCAGTTCCAGAGGATCCGATGCCCTCTTCTGGCCTCTGAGAACGCTGCATGTATGTATGGTATACAGATGTACATGCAGGCAAAACACCCATCCACATAAAAAATAAAAATAAATAAATCTTTTTTTTAATAAAAAATAAAATCAAGAAGGAAGGAAAAAGCATAGAGAGTACAGTTATAACTATGCGGCCTGCTTGACATAACAAGACCCCGTCTCAAAAAGAAAAATACACTGCCCTGGACTTCTCTCAAAGTCAAAGTCAAGGAAACACTGAAGCAAGTATGACCTAATACTAACAGCTATTTAATCTCAGCGGTTGGTATATGAGTATTTTAGGGGGTGTTTTATGTGCTTCTTAGCTCAGAAATATTTCTTACATAAGGTTTAAAAATTAAGAGTTTAATATTACCATCAGGATGTCAGGAGGCTGGCGGAGGCTGGCTGTGCCCGCCTGCCCTGGGTGGTGACCTGCCTCTGCAAGGGGACATTCCATGGTTTTCCTCTTGGCTATTCTTGGCACAGATGGCAGATACGACCACATTTTCCTAAAACCCGGCTGAAGTGACATAAGGGGATTAAGTTTAAAGATAGAAATGGACGAAGATAAAGAAATCCAACAGAGAAACAACAGAAAACAGAAAAAAAATGGCTGCTGGCTGTACTCAGTCAGGGAAGGCAAAGGTGGCTGCGGTGTGCACACCGGCAATCCCAGCGCTCAGAGGCTGAGACAGCGCGGTGTGCTTGGGGGGTAGCCTGGTCTACAGAGTGACACAGGAGAGAGACTCAGATGGAGACGGAGTCAGAACCCAGCAAGTAAAGGTGCCAGCTGCCAACCCTGATGGCCTGAGTTCAATCCTCAGGACCCACTGGTGGACAATTGACTCCTGAATGTTGTCCCAACACACACACACACACACACACACGGGGGAAAAAACTATTAAAAACAACCTGCTTCTTTCAGTAGAAAAAGAAGGATGAGAAAAAATGAGGGGGAAGAGGGAAGAGAGAGAGAATAAGAAAGAGAGAGAGAGAGAGAGAGAGAGAGAGAGAGAGAGGGAGAGAGAGAGAGAGAGAGAGAGAGAGAGAGAGAGAGAGAGAGAGAGAGAGAGAGAGAGAAAGAAGGAAAGAAAAAAAGAAAAAAAGAAAGAAGGGGGGAAAGAGGGAGGAAGGAGGGGGGAGAGAGGGAGGGAGACATTACTTAGTTCAGCCCTGGTTCAGCAGCAGGAAGGGCTGATGAATCCTGGACCCCACAGAGCCCCCTCCCCAGCGGCATGTGCCATGCTCTCGGACTTGAAGGGAAAACACAGAGGGACTGAGTGCGGACTGGGTTCACGGGAGAGGAAGTCTCTGGGTCCCGTCCTCTCCTCAGGCGGAAAACTGGACTCTCCGCAGAGGGGGAAAAGCAAATTGCTCACTACTGGAAGACGCCAGCCATGGTGAAGGATGGAGAGCATGGTGAGACCAGGGAATGAGGTGTGAATTGACACACTGACTTGTTGGATGGTCCCCACCCTTCATTCTCCCGGCTCAGCTTCCAGATGGCCAGTGGCCAGACACACCCAGCAGGTACAGTTAGACACATCTATGAGGAATCCGATCACGTCAAGAGGAGGTCATCGGCGGCTTGTTACACACACACTACAGAGAAAGCTTACACACGGCACCTCAGTACTCACACACAAACACACGCACGATCATCACAGACTTGATGCACTCACCCTAAACGCACAGCTTGTGTGTCCCACCCAGCCACACATGCCAATATACACTCAGTGCTCCTCAACTTACAGTGAGTTTACATCTCAGTAAATCCATCATAAGTTGAAAATACTGTTAAGTCAAAAGGCATTAAATATGGCCGGGGTGTAGCTCAGTAGTAAAGTGCTTGCCTGGAATCCCCAAGTCAGAGTCTGAGGGTGTGGCTCAGTGGGAGAGCATTTGTTTGCATGTATGAGATCCTGAGTTCAACCCTCAGCACTCTGGGGGGCACGGGGGGGGGGGAGTGGGGGAGGAAGAGAGGAGAATGTCCCAATAACAATTAAACAGCAAAGCGAAAAGGATCAGAGAAAGAGTCAGTTCCTGGACAGCTCAGAGCTTGACCAGCTGGGAAGACAAACACATAGGCAATTAAGAAGGCGGTAAGAAAACTGCAAAGTTGTAAAGGAAGTGCTGAACAAGAGGCCCGGGCAATAAACAATTGTATTATAAAAGGCAGAGGGAGGCATGAAATTCTGGAACATTCCAAACCCACATTGGGGAATGCAGGCAATATCTGGCCATAAAGAACATTCAGTGGATTCTTGTGCGAACTAGGAACCAAGAGCCAAATACATTCCCTGGGACACAGAGCTAGAGACTCTTCTAGAAGCCCCTGGAACACATGAGCGGGAAGGTGTGAGGGTTTGAGCCATGGATTCCAGGGGTTAAGGGCTCCAAAGAGCATGTGGGCACACTTCATAAACTGAGCAGGGGAACAGTTGGCAGGGTGAAGGCTGGTCTCATCTCGGCTGTACCTTGCCCTCTTGGAGGGTACATGACTTCAGACACAAGATTCACTGGAACCAGAATCACACAGTCCCATGATTGGCCACACCCACCCACACGTGACCACTGTGAGACTCCAGCCACCAGGTTCAGGTCTCCCTGTCTTTCAGCCGTGTGCATTCCTGGAGCAAAACTCCAAGCCCAATGACAGGAGAAAGACCCCCTATGGGAGACCTCATCAGAGGCCAGGACTACAGGATGTCACTGTTGGATACAGGGGCTTCCTTCAACTTTTGACTCAGTGCTAATGCTCACACAGGAATCTTTTAAATCTTGGGGATTTTTTTGTTGTTGTTTGTTTTTAATGTGCTTATGTGTGCCTACATGAGTTTTATGTGTACTATATGTGTGCAGATGCCTGGAGAGGCCAGAAGAGGACACTAGATCCCTTGGAAATAGACTTACAGAGACTTGTGAGCCACCATATGGACGCTAGGAGCCAAACACTGCTGTGAGATGTTCTGTATGCTGTGAAAATATGTTGCTCTGATTGGTTGATAAATAAAGCTGTTTGGCCAATGGTGAGGCAGAATAGAGTTAGGTGGCACATTCTAACTAGAAAGGAGGAAGGAGAAAGGCAGAACGGAGAGGACGCTGCCAGCCGCTGCCATGAGAAACAAGATGTAAAGATACCGATAAGCCACAAGCCACGTGGCAAAGTATATATTTATAGAAATGGGTTAACTTAAGATGTAAGATTTAGCTAGTGAGAAGCCTGAGCCATGGCCATGTAGTTGTAATTAATATAAGCCTCTGTGTGTTCATTTGGGTCTGAGTAGCTGTGGGACCGCAAGGCCACAGGAGCCAAGTGGCCACAGAAAAACTTCTGGCTACAAAACCCAGGCCCTCCGCAAGAGCAGTAGTGCTCTCAAATGCTGAGTCATCCCTTTAACTAACCCCTATTTATATTGACATTTATTTATTTACCATGCTTGGAAAGATAGAGACTGTGTGTGCCAGGGCACATATGTGGAGGTCAGAGAACAATTGTTAGGAATTCTCTCCTTCCAGTATGTGAGTTCCAAGGATGGACCTCAGGTCATCAGTCTCAGTAGGAGGCACCTTTACCCATGGAGCCGTCTTGTTTGCCATGTTTATTACATATATACACATACAGAGTATATATTGTGTGTTCATATGTACAAGTATGTGTATGCATGTGGAGGCCAGAAGTCTGCATTGAGTACCTTCCTCGGTCACTCTCTATTGTTTGAGACAAGATCTCTCACTGAACCTGGAACCCACCATTTCTGCCAGGCCGGCTGGCCAATGAGCTTTAGGAATCCTCCTGCCTCTGCCTCCCGGGTATTGGGGTTACAAGTGCATGTCATGATGTCTGGCTATTTCCCATGGCTTCTAGAGATCCGAATCCAGTCTTTACTCTTGCAGGGCAAGCAAAAATGCTGAGCCACCCCCCCCTATACACACACAACTCCACCCCACCCCACGCCCCGTCTTCAAGGCCGGCGTCTTTATGGTAGATGGGAATAGTTAAGAGCAGCTCAATCCTTGCGTCTTGTGCTGCCTGGTTTTCGTGCCAGCCTGACACAAGCTCGGGTCACGTGGGAAGAAGGAATCTTAATCAAGAAAATGCTTCATAGGGTTGGCCTGTAGGCAAGTCTGTGGGACATTTTCTTCACTGATGACTGGTGTGGGAAAGCCCAACTCTCTGTTGGTGATGCCCCCCATGAGCAGGTGGTCCTGGATGGTCCAAGAAAGCAGGCTGAGCAAACCATGATGAGAAAACCATAAGCAGCATTCTTCCCTGACCTCTGCGTAAGTTCCTGCCTCCAGGTTCCTGCCTTGACTTCCTGCCCTGACTTCTCTAGATGATAGACTATAAGCTGTAAAGCTGGGGGGGGGGGCTTCCATCCCTAAGTTGCTTTTGGTCACAATGCTTTTTTTTTTTTTTTTTTTGGTTTTTCAAGACAGGGTATCTCTGTGTAGCTTTGCGCCTGTCCTGGAACTCACTTGGTAGCCCAGGCTGGCCTTGAACTCACAGAGATCCACCTAGCTCTGCCTTCCGAGTGTTGGGATTAAAGGCGTGCACCACCACCGCCCAGCAGTCACAATGCTTTATCACAGTAATAGAAACCCTAACTAAGATACATCTGTTGCATAATAATACATATAGAGAAATGGGTATGGTGGTGCTTAGAATCTCAGCCTTGGGGAGGCTCAGGTGAGAGGTTCTTGAGTTCGTGTCTGGGCTACACAGTGTTCCAGGACAATCCAGGCTATAGAGCCAGACATTGTCTCAATTAACATTCAGGGAGTTCTTGTGGGAACCAGGAATCATAAACCAAATCAATACCCTAGAATACAGACTTAGAGCCTCTCCCAGAGGACCCTGGAATACTTCAACTGTGAGCCACCAGATGTGGGTGCTGAGAACTGAACTGCAGTCCTCTGGAAGAGCAGCAAGCGCTCTTAACCATCGCTCCAACTCCCTTCTCCTTCCACTCCATCCGGGACTCCTAGCCCATATGTGAGGCCCTTAGTTCAATTCCAAGCATTTTAATAAGTAAATAAATCAGATAGATAGATGGATAGATAGATAGATAGATAGATAGATAGATAGATAGATAGATAGGTAAGCAGGCAGGTAGGTAGGTAGATGATAGATAGATAGACAGACAGACAGACAGACAGATGGAACTGGGAGGTAGCTGAGTTGGTGAAATGCTTGCCAGACAAACACAAAGATCTGGCTTCAGTCCCCACTACCCACATAAAAGGCTTGAGCATGGTGGTGCAGGCTTGTACTCCCAGAGAGAGGTGGATCCCTGGGACTTCTAGTCAACCTGCGTACCTTAATCAATAACCCCAGGTCCCAGTGAGAGACCTTTTCTCAAAAAACAAAGTAGATGGCGCCTAAGGAACAACATCTGAAGTTAGCCTCTGCCTTACACACATAGGTGCTCTCTCTCTCTCTCTCTCTCTCTCTCTCTCTCTCACACACACACACACACACACACACACACACACGTAAGAAAATTTTTTTTAAAAAGTTGTGGCCACTGGGGCTGAGAGGTGGCTTCATCAGGAAAGCTCTTGGCATGCAACTGTAAGGACCTGAGCTTGATCCCGAGAATCCACGCGAAAAGCCAGGTGTGGGGGTGTACATCTGTGATCCCAGCACTCGGGTGCAGAGGCACGCAGGTCTCTGCAGCTCACTGGCCAGCCAGCCTAACTGAAGCAGTGAGCTCCAGGTTCAGGGAGAGACCCTGTTCCAAATCATAAGGTGGAGAGCAATGGATGAAGACCCTGATGTTGACCTCTGACCCCCACACATGCGTGCACACACACACATACACACACTCACCTGAACATGTCCATACACCACACACATGCAAACAAGATGAGTGTCATTTGAGGAATGACAATCAGCGTCCTCTAACCGCCACACGCAAATGCACACACACGCACACGCACACACACACACACACACACACACACACACACACACACACACACACAAAGCAGCATTAGATCTATGAAATGTCCCCTCACCTGGACCAGCAGCAGTGGCATCTTCGTCACTCAGCCTCAACTTCCCCAGTGACCTCAGCAGGACCTCACATAAATAATACCAACATTTCTTATTGCTGTTGTTCCTTTTTGTTTTGGTTTGGGTTTTTTGTTATTGTTTTGCTTTTCAAACGGGGTCTCATGTAGCTCAGGCTGGCCTCCATCTCGCTATGTAACCGAGGATGACCCTGAACTCCTGATCTTCCCGCCACCTGGGATTAGAGGCATGTACCCCTGTGTCTGGCTTATGTGGTCCTGGTGATGGAAGCCAGGGCTTCGTGTATGCTGGGGGAGCATTTCCCACTCAGTTATTATTGATATGCCCCAACCCCAACATTTTCTGAACCTGCAGCTGCTCATCTACAGATGGAGGTCATGGGACATCCATTCCTAGGACTTCTCATCACTTAAATGTGAGATGTCCCCCCCCACAGGCTCAGTGTTCAAAGACTTGGCTCCCAGGAGGTGGTGCTGTTCCGAGGGGTCATGGGACCTTTAGGAAGTGGACCCTCATTTTTCAGGGTAGATCAGCAGGGAGGGAGGGGTCTTCAGGTTATACACAGGTCCTGTTTATGGCTACAGCCATCTCTGCTTCCTGGACCCCTGAGATCTATCAGAGACAGAATCGGCACACCTTCCCAACTGTGATAGACTCTATTCCCTGAACCAAGAATCGGCACACCTTCCCAACCATGATAGACTCTAACCCCTGAACTAAGAATCAGCACACCTTCCCAACCATGATAGACTCTATCCCCTGAACTAAGAATC
>CABHPH010001202.1:13469-51070 GCA_902168325.1 Peromyscus nudipes | reverse complement strand
CTTCCCAACCATGATAGACTCTATCCCCTGAACTAAGAATCGGCACACCTTCCCAACTGTGATAGACTATCCGTTGAACCAAGGGCCTACGTAAAACCACTTCTCTCTAAATTGTTTTTATCAGCAATGAGGGAAGCAGTTAATACATCATCTCATATGTATGAAAGTTGGCTTTGCAGCATCGTTCATTCATTTACTCATTCACTCATTCAAGATTCTAGCTCTTGATTTGGGTTCCAGCTCTTGGGAGTTAGCAGAAGGATACATCTTACACGGAGGCGCATTCCACAGGAAGACTCTGAGGGGCCATCACGTGTGTGTGTGTGTGTGTGTGTGCATCTGGAGGCCAGAAGACACTCTTGGGTGCCGTTCCTTAGGTGCGGTTCACCTTGAGTTTTTTCTTGTTCTTGTTTGCCTCAAGATACGCGCTGCCACTGGCCTGGCACTCGCCACATAGTCTAGGCTAGCTGGCCAGTGAGACCCAGGGATCCCTTTGTCTCTGCCTCCCCATCCTGCTCAACCGTGCCCATTTGCTGTTTGGTTTGGTTTTTGTTTTTGTGTGGGTTCTGAGGATCGAACTCAGGCCCCTTGTGCTTACGTGGAGGCGCTTTACCTATTGACCGATTTCTTCAGCCCAGCATTGTTTTTTGTTTGTTTCTTTTTAAATTAAGCAGTATCTTTTTTAAAAAAGATTTATTTATTTTTATTTTACGTGTATGAGTGCTTTGCCTGCATATATTTAAGTGCACCACATGCATGAAGTTCCCAAGGGAGTCAGAAGTGGGCGCTGAATTCCCTGGAACTTGAGTTACAGATGGTGGCGAGCCACTGTGGGGGTGCTGGGAACTGAACCCCCTTGCTCTGCAAGAGAAGCAACCACTGTTCTCCACTGAGCCATCTCTCTATCCCCCAGCCTAACATTTTCCATTCTCTGTGGCTTATGTAGCTCTGTTGTCTTGGGGGAGAGTGGAGACCACCCAGACCTGGAGACAGACTGCCTCCCAGGGCTAGATAATTCCTAAAGACAGAGAAGAACTCTCTGAGAAGGCCACTGCTCCTGAGCAAATCACCACCCTCTTCACTCCTACACGGCAAGTCTACACTTCTCCCACCCCAGCACCAGGTACCATGCTCCTAGAGCCATCCCCAAACACTGCCAATGACGCACAAAGCTGACACCCCAACTGTGTATCCTGCCCTGTCTTGTGTTTCCACAGACAGCTCTGGCCCAGGCTTTCTCTTCAGCCTCATTCCAAAGAACCAGTGTTCTGGGAATGGCTGTCCTAGAACGGCATGACATGTCCCTCCTCTCAGGAGCTGCGAATACTAAATTCTCCCAATGGAATTCAACTCTCTCTGTCACACCCAGTCACACCC
Organism: Peromyscus nudipes; assembly: GCA_902168325.1. Classification (NCBI taxonomy): domain Eukaryota; kingdom Metazoa; phylum Chordata; class Mammalia; order Rodentia; family Cricetidae; genus Peromyscus; species Peromyscus nudipes. Next base: position 49,693 of record CABHPH010001202.1, on the reverse strand, counting down.
AGAAACGAAAATCCTAAAGATATAACTGAGACAGAAAATGAGGTGGAGGCTGGCCTTGTGGGTTGGAGAAGATTCTGGAAGGCCAGGGCCTGAGTCAGGGAAGGGGGGACATGCTTACAAAAAGGAAGGAGCCAAAGATGAGGCAGGACAAAAGGTGATGGGGAGTCAATCTGGTTTTTATAGTTTGAGTTTGAGGCACTGAGGACAGAGTTCAAGACCTGGTCATGCCCTTCACTGGGGGATTCTAGGCAGGTGCTCTCCCACTGAGCCACACCCCAGCCCCTCACTGGGGGATTCTAGGCAGGTGCTCTCCCACTGAGCCACACCCCCAGCTCTGAAGATTCTTCTCTTGATGGTAAAAAGCACTAGTGGGAAGGAACTAGAGGGAAAGGGATATGGATTTAAAAAAGAAGAAGAAGAAGAAGTATGGCAAATAGGGTCCTGTGAAAATAAGTGGAAGCCAGAGGGCCAAGCCTGGAGTTTCAAGAACCCCCACCCACCAATTTCCACCCCTTGTGGCTTCTGCAGCATTTCAAACATACATTCAGTTACGTTCATTCCCAGCACTGAATCCTCCACTCAGTTTTCCAGGTACATCTTGCAGCCCTGCATCTGGGAGCGCCCCAAGCTTTCCCCTTCATCATGGTGACACATGCATCCAACACAGGACCTGGAGGCCCCTAAGTCCGCCATGCATTTTTAATAAACAGCCACACTTGCTCAGGCCCTGCTTTAACGGCAGCCATTAAAGTCTGTGGAAGACAAGGCATAAAGACCTCCTCGGATTCACTGGGAATCCCTAAAGTTCTGAGCTCTGCAGATTGGTCAGGGGTGGCCTCAGCCCCTCCCAGGAGAATTCCTTCTGGCTTTGAACCCTCTGCCATTCAAAATATAAACAGGCTCATACCCAGAGTGTATGATGGGGTGAAAGGGCAGCCTCCTCTGGACTCAAATCAATCGGCTCCATGCTTGAATGCGCTAGCTAAACCCCTCGGCCCCAGGCTTTCCTTGCCCCTAAAGGGACCCTGGGGATTCATTTCTTGCCCGTCCTAGATTTATTTCCAGCTGGAAACAAAGAACGGAAAAAGAGAACAATTCCGTACTTAAGTTAAATTTGCCTCCTGCTGGCTGAGTCCCTTGTCAAAATCCCTCCAACACTCTCTTAGTTACTTTTCTGGTTGCGGGGACCAAATACCTGACTGGGAGCTCTTTATGACAGGAGGGGTCTATTCTGGCTCAGGGTTTCAAGAGGTACAGTCCATCTGGAGAGGAGGAGAGGAAGGTGTGATAGCAAGAAACTCCGTGGTGGTGGTGGTGGTGGTGATGGTGGTGGTGGTGGTGGTGGTGGTGGTGGTGGTGGTGGTGGTGGTGGTGGTGGTAAGAATATGCAGCTGGGAATCCCCGCCTCCTCACATCTTAGAGGAACAGGAAGCAGAGAGCAGACAGGAAGTGGGCAGAAAACTAGTTGCATGGCACTATCTCTGAGCCAGACAACCACCTTCTTCACATGACCAGTTGTGCTTGCTTGCAAAAGGTCATCACAGCCTGTTGACTGCTGACATCATGCAAAGAACAATGTGGGGGGGGGAGGGCCATTGGACCTTCATCTGAGTATCCAGCCACTTCCCGCAGACATTTGTTTCCAATTCTGCCTTAATTTCCTGTGGCCATGGGGGTCTCAGGGAAGGGGCTGGGGTATATAGGCTGGGGAACCACCATCCATGCTGGGCACAGACCTTCCAGTGAGGCTAATTTAGGGTCACCCATGCTCTAACCTCTGACATCCCTCTCATCCATGATCTGTAAGTAAACCCAACAAACTCATTGGTTGCCCAGGATGAACCTTGGTGGCATGGAATCTTGCTTTGTTGTTGGGACCTTATGGGGTAAGGGAGACATTGCTTAGTCTCCCCATTAGGGAGAAAAATTTCACAACAAACCTCCAAGCCCACCCCAACCACCCACCCCATCCTGACCACTAGCCCTGTGACTTACTTCCTCCATCAAGTCTCTACCTCCTAAAGGTCCCACAATCTTCAAACACAGCGCCACCAGCTGGGAACCATGTGTTAAAACACATGAGCCCATGGGGGACGTTTCATATTCCAACCACAACAAGCACCCTAAATGAGATCTATCTGGCTTCTGAGTGGCTAGGAGCAGTGCCACTGTGGAGACTGGGGACAGACACGGCCAGGCTTCGGCTAGGGTGACTTTGGGTGAAATTTCCTTGGGCCTTCAAAATTCTGGACAGCAAAAAAAAGTTGGGTTCCAGCTCTGTATTGGACACTCATTAGCTTGATGACTCGGCTGACTTGATTTCTGCTTCAAACTTGTTTCCACATCCCTACAAGGGCAATATGGAGCACCTGGCTGGAAGATCTTCCTAAACTGTATCACATTCAAGGTGAGGAACATGGACATGACTAAGTGGAGGACACCTGTCTGTAGGATGTGGGATTATATATATATATATATATGTGTGTGTGTGTGTGTGTGTGTGTGTGTATTATATGTGTACATATTATTGTAAATATACACATATTTTAAAGATATGTATATTTACGTATACACGCATGTGTGTGTGTGTGTATAGGGGGTGTGCATGTGTTGTGTGAGTACTCAAAGAGGCCAGAAGGCATCAGATGTCCTGAAGCAGGGGTTATAGATAGTTGAGAGCCACCCAATACGGGTGCTGAGAACCTGACTTCAGTCCTCTGCAAGAATGGTAATGGCCCTTAACTGCATGGAACCACTTTTTTTTTTTATTTCTATTTATTTATTGTATATACAGTACTCTATCAGTATGTTTGCCTGCAGGCCAGAAGAGGGCACCAGATCTCATTATGGATGGTTGTGAGCCACCATGTGGTTGCTGGGAATTGAACTCAGGACCTCTTAACCACTGAGCAATCTCTCCTGCCCCCATGGAACCACTCTTAAATCAGACCTAGATGAGAAAGACTGGAGCCATATTCATGTTCAATGCTGCCTCCTGCACTTGGCTTTGGCAGATATCAGCATCTAGGTCCAGCATGAGTCAGAACCTTTAAAAAAATGTCTTCTAGGGCTGGGGATATGGCTCAGTCTGTAAACTGCTTGCTGTGTATGTCTGAGGACCCACGTCAGATCTCCAGAACCCATGTAAAAGCTGTACATACCAATGTGCCTGAAATCCCATCGCCGGAGAGGCCGAGACGGGGGTCGCTGGGGCTCACTGGGCAGTTACTCTAACAGAATCAGCGAGCTCCAGGTTCAGTGACAGACCCTGGCTCAGAACATAAGGTGGAGCGAACTTGGGAAAGACCCCCAACATCAACCTCTGGCTTCCACACACATGCCGTGTCATCTAGATTCTGAGAGGGTGAGAGGAAGCATGAACCAGTTGTCTGTCAGAGTCTGGCTTTTTTTGCTCAACATGAAGTTCTGCCCCCCTCCCATTTATTTCCTGAAAAATGACACGATTTCATTCATCTTTGTGGCTCAATAAAACTCCCTACGTATACATGCACATCTTCATCCACTCATCTGCTGGTGGGCATCTAGGCGGACTCCAGAACAAGGCTAATATTGTTTCCATTTAGAATCAACCGGGTCACCTCCTCCAAGGCTCAGGGAACACCCTGGAGGAGGAGAAGAAAGGAAGGAAAAGCTGGAGGGAGGTGGGGGTGTTCCAGAAGGCTGTCTTGTGGGCGTGGTGCGGCATCTGGACTCTTGGACTCTTGGCAGCAGTCAGGTGCGATTGCCTGAAGAGACCTACTCAGACCCCATCCTAGAGTTGGGGGGGGGGCACTCAGGAGGCTCCACCCCTCCCTAAAGACCTATAGGCAGTGAGTGGTTGCTGGGGGAAGGAGACACATTTTCTACAGTGTTGTAGCCTCGGGTGAGTTGTCCATGCTCCTGTAAATATCCCCTACCATGCTCTTGTAAGCAACCTTGATGAAACTCCTTGGATCCCCAAACCAGCAAACAAATAAATACATAAAGGCGCGAGATGGAAAGATGGCTGGGGCTTGTAGGCTTCTGGTCTAAACCAAGAACACATGAGATGAACTTCATATTCAGGGAGAGACCCTGCCTCAAAAAAGCAGGTGGAGAGGGCTGGACTGGAAAAGTGGCTCAGCAAGTAAGAGCACTGGCTGCTCTTGCAGAGGACCCAAGTTCAATTCCTAGCACTCACATGTCCACTCACAAATGTCCAGACCTCCAGTTCCAGCGGCCAGAAAAAGATGCCCTTTTCTGGCCTCTGTGGGCACCGAGTATACACATGATGTACATTCAAACAAAACACCCATGCACATAAAATGAAATCTGAAAAAAGAAAAGTTTTAAGGAGCAGGCAGAGAGTGGTAGAGGGGGTGGGGTGGGACTTTAGCTCAGTGGTAAAGCGCTTGCCTAGCAAGCTCAAGGCCCTGGGCTAGTGCAAGGCCCTGGATTCGGTCCTCAGCTCCAGAAAAAAAAAAAAAAGACAGAGAGTGTAGTAGAGGATGCCCAGGGCCCTCTTTAGACCTCCACACTCACACATGGGCTATGCACCCCACATACATATGCATACATACATACAGAGAGAGACAAATAGCTAAATAAACATTTGTGCTTTTAAGTATATGGGGAATTTGCCTCATTTATGAAAGAAGATGTTTACAGGAATGCTATGCAAAAACTAGAAACAACTCAAACATCTTATAACAGGAGTTTAGTTACAAATGATGTGTGTTCCCATATCCCATAACCACTAAAATGGTATTATAGAAGGCCGTCCGCCCACAAGACGGCATGTCCTTGACATTCATGAACGATTGGTCCATAAGCACAAAAAAGGTCTCGAGTTTTGTGTTGTTACCACTTCTTGGTTCTGTTTGGATTTTTGCCAAAGGGAGACTCGAGGCTACTTTGAAAGACGTCATTCTAGGTGTTTCTGCACCGCAACACTGAGCATAAATAGGCGCCTTTTGACTTATAATAGGGCAGTGCCCAAATATAGTCATCATAAATTACCAAAAATGCACTTGAGGGGCACAGTAAAGCCTTGACCTAAATGCCACTAAGCTGGGTGTGCTGGTTGCACTGGTGATCTCCACACTGGGGAGCTGGAAACAGGGGGATTCCTGTGGCTCAACTGCCCAACCAACCAGCATACCTTAATCAGTGAGCTCCAGGTTCCAGTGAGAAACCTTGTCTCAAAATAATGAGCTAGATGGCTCCAGTGTCGACCTCTGATCTTCACATATGCACAAGGTCTTGTGTACCTACATATGTGTATATACATATTCTTTCATGTATATGATATATGTAATTATATGTAGTGTTTATTATAGATAATATATATGTATATTCTTTTGTGTATATTATCTATATAATATATTTCTAGCCCCATGTGTTGTGGGATATTTGCACACTGTGTAAAAATGTATTGCTGTAATTGGTGTAATAAAAAGCTGAAGGCCAATAGCTAGGCAGGAGGTATAGGAGGGACTATGGGGCAGAGAGAGAACTCTGGGAAGAAGGCGGCAGGGTCACCAGCCAGATGTGGAGGAAGCAGCATGAGCAGTATGGAGAGATGAGGTAACAAGTAACATGGCAGAATGTAGATCAGTATAAACGGGTTAATTTTAGTTATAAGAGCTAGTGGGACAAGCCTAAGCTAAGACCGAGCTTTCATAATTAACAATACGTCTCTGTGTCATTATTTGGGAGCTGGTGTACAGAGAAAGAGTCATTACACCCATGGGCACCAAAGCCAGGCTGTGCCAGGGTCCCAGGGCTTTGGGAAGAATGACTGAGCCTGGCCCATCTATCCATCCTTGCTCTGACACTGAGGGAAGCCAGGCACCACTTGGCACCCTGGCATCTGCCAGATTGTACCCCAATTAAACTTAATCTGTTTTTGTTTGACCACAAATAGCTAGTAGTACCTGCCCCAGGTCTGAATGTGTTGGAGCCAGAGTGAGAAGAAATGGGCTTTTGCTCATGAGGCTCCCCCCATTCCCCATCCAACCAAGGTAAATAGGAACCCAAGTCAGGCCCCACAAGCATGGTGAACCTCTTCACCCAGAGCACTGGGCTCAGGGGTTGTCAGGAAAATAAAGACCTGCATTCTCAAAGTCCATAGAAAGGGGACCAGCCGGCCCAAAGGCAGTTGGGGGTGAGGACAGAAACACCCACAGCCCTACAGCCTAGATGACTAGGGCCCCATCCCATACTTACCCTCATCGCAGTTGCTCCCAGTAAATCCCGGGCAACACCTCCACTCCAGCGCGGTCACGGTGCGGTAGGAGACCCGGTAGGTCGGTCTGATGAGGGTCCTGTAACTAACACAGGACGAGGTCAGTGGGGCGTGCACTCCTGCCCACCCACCCCAGACTGCCTGCCGGAGGTACTGCGCCTACTTCGAGTTCAGGAAGCCACCAGCACAGTGGACCTGTCACCTCAGCTTTGTGCTCACTGGCTCTGTGGTTCCAGACAAATCGCCAGCCCTGCAAACCCAGGCAGGGATCAGAGACTCTTCCAGACTACTCTGCTTTCTCTTGCCCCCTCATTAGAGGATGCTTGGCAGGGGCTCTAACACCTTGAGATATGACCCGCCCCCAGGCCCTCACTGGGGGATTCTAGGCAGGTGCTCTACCACTGAGTCACACCCCAGCCCCTCACTGGGGGATTCTAGGCAGGTGCTCTACCACTGAGTCACACCCCAGCCCCTCACTGGGGATTCCAGGCAGGGGCTCTACCACTGACCACACCCCAGCCCCTCACTGGGGATTCTAGGCAGGCATTCTCCCACCAAACACCCTCAGCCCTCTCTTTAAGTCAGGGTCTTACTAAGTTGCCTAGGCTGGCCTTGAACATGCAGTCTTCTGGCCTCTGCCCCTGAGTATCTGAACTGCTCACTGTACTGGCTGGTTCTGTGTGTCAGCTTGACACAAGCTAGAGTCATCAGAGGGAGGAGCCTCAGTTGAGGAAATGGCTCGATGAGATCCAGCTGTAAGGCATTTTCTCATTCAGTGATCAATGGGGGAGGGCCCAGCCTATGGTGGGTGGGGCCATCCCTGGGCTGGTGGTCCTGGGTTCTATAAAAAGCAGGCTGAACTCGGGAGGCAGAGGCAGGCGGATCTTTGTGAGTTCGAGGCCAGCCTAGTCTACAGAGCAAGGTCCAGGAAAGGCGCAAAGCAACACAGAGAAACCCTGTCTCGAAAAACCAAAAAAAAAAAAGCAGGCTGAGCAAGCCATGGGAAGCAAACCAGCAAGCAGCACCCCTCCATGGCCTCTGCATCAGCTCCTGCCTCCAGGTTCCTGCCCTGCTTGAGTTCCTGTCCTGACTTCCTCCAATGATGGACAGTGATTTAGAAGTGTAAGTCAAATTAACCCTTTCCTCCCCGACTTGCCTTTTGGCCATGGTGTTTTGTCGCAGCAACAGAAACCCCGAATAAGACACTCACCCAGGCGTGTACCACAGAACCCGCTCATCCCTTCCTTTCTCTAGCTCTCCAAGCTCATCCGGCTGTTGTGGGGAAGTGTCTTACATTCTTAAGTAATATTGGGGTTGTACTGAAGTAGGAGCAGGTGCCGCCTTCAGCAAACGCATTTCAGTTAAAACTCGGGCAGCCACAGCAGAATCCTTCCTCAGTTCAAACTCCTAGACTCCTCAAGAGGGTTACAAGCAGGGCTGAGGGGACAGCTTGGTCGGGAAAGTGCTTGCCTTGCACATACAAAGCCGTAAGTTTGATCTGCAGAACCCGCATTAAAAAGCCAGGTGTGGTGAGGTGTGCTCATGATCCCAGCACTCGGTGGAGGCAGGAGAATTCCTGAGGCTTGCTGGCCAAACCAGTCTAGCCAAATCGGTGAGCTCCAGATTGAGTCTCGAAAAGTAAGGTTGAGGGGCTGGTGTAAAGGTATGATGGGTAAATAGGCATTTTCTACCAAGGCTGATGACCTGAATTTAATCCCCTAGACTCATATTAGAAGGAGAGAACCAACTCCTAGTCTCTGCCACTATGTGAGCCCTGTGTGTGCAAGCATGCACACACATGCACGCTGGAGAACACACACACACAGAGAAACGTTGGAAAATGAAATCAAGCCCAATGTTATGGTGCACACCTGTGATCCCAGCACCTAGGGAGGCTGAGGCTGTAGGATCTCACGTCTGAGGCCAGCCTAGGCTATTTATAGTGGGACCCCGCCTAAAAAAAAAAAAACCCACAAAAACAAAAAAAACACCTGTATGGTCAAAGATCACAAGCCCAGCTTCGTGTGTGTGGCTTCAACTCTCTACCCAAACATGTCTGCACCGACCCCGCTTTCACAGAAGACTACATGACTTCACAAACATTTAAATCCACTGCCATGGGGGTGACTCAGTTGGCAAGTGGAGAAATGACGAATTAATTGGTAGCAGCATCTGGAGCTACCCTGTTGACAGGAAAACACACAAATCACAGCCGTTTCTAAAATTGGATTTTAGAAATAGAGCTCTGCTTGTGGGAATTCTTGAACGTCCCCTCCAAGCCATGTTTCAAAAGCACTCCAGGGTTCCGCTACAAGCCCCTGCTTTTCTTGGGGTGGGACAGCCCCCTCTACACAGTGTCACACGCTGCCCCTCCCTCTCCCAGCCTCTGAGCCCCTCAGAGGTACCCCAGCCCACATCTTAAGTGATGATGCTGGTCAGAATCCTAGTACAGGGCTGGAGACATGGCTTAGCAGGTAATGTGCTCACCGTTCAAGCATGAGGACCTGAGTTCAAATCCCCAGTACTCATGTAAAAATGCCAGGTGTGGTGGCATGCATTTGTAATCCCTGAATAGGGGAGGCAGAGATAGGAGGACCCCTGAGGTTCACTGGCCAGCCAGTCTAGCCTACTTGTGAGTTCCAAGCCAGTGAGAGACCCTGTCTCAAAATAGGCAGCCAGAGGGCTGGAGAGATACCTCAGTGGTTAAGAGCACTTGTTGCTCTTACAGAGGACCCAGGTTCAGTTCCCAGCACCCAGCTCACAACCATAACTGCAGTTCCAGGGCATCAGACTCCCTCTTCTGAACTCTGAGGCAGCACACACATGGTACATGTATACACATGCAAGCAAAACACTCATACACACAACATAAAATAAATAAATCTTTTTAAATTGTTGTGAGGGGTTGGAGAGATGCCTCAGTGATTAAAAATATGTACTGCTCTTCCAGAAGACCCGAGTTTGATTCCAAGCACCCACGTTGGGCAGCTCACAACTGCCTGTAACTCCAGCTCTGGGGATCCAACGCCTCTGGCCTCCATGGGCACCTGCACTCATGTGCACATACCCGTACTCAGACACACACCATACACTTCATTAAAAACAAATTTAAAAATCTTTGTTTTTTAAAGTGGACAACATCCAAGTGCATTTGCATATGCACACAGAAATAATTATGATCACGATACAGAACATTTAAAAATACTTTATTATTATTATTATTATTATTATTATTATTATTATTATTATTATTGTGCAGAGAGGGCTGTGCACATGCCACAGCACACATGGAGTGATCACAGGACAACTTCCAGGGGCTGGCTTTCTCCTTCCACCGTGTGAGTGCCGAGAATCAAACTCGGGTCCTTAACCTTGGCAGCAAGCACCTTTACCGGCTGAGCCATATCACTGGCCCTAACACAGCAAATCGAGATTCAATAACAGCCCAGGGAATACTGTGGCAGGCGGCTTATATATGCTCCTGCAGAACAAGGCAAGAGGTAGAGACCATTCTCGTTCCAAGCTTGTACGTGTGGAAACCGAGGCAGGAAGATGTGAAGAAACGTTCACAGCAGCGATGCGACCAGTCCGTGGCACGGTGAACTGAGCCGGAGGAATCGTTCCAGGAGCCAGTTATCCTATTCAGGCTATCCTGTGCCAGGGAACACTTTTCCTCCCAGAAGCTGCCCTAGGCTTCTGCTTTCAGGGTCCTGGACTGCAGGGGGAGAGCTTGTCCCTCCAACACAGCTCCCCACTGGTTCCTAGTCTCCGGGCTGGTGGCACTCAGACTTCCAGAACGCTGTAAAGCTCCTAGCGGACCTCAGTGACAGGCACAGCCTCCACCAGTGGGTGGCGCTGTTTCACCAGCCTGGCCAGCCACAGCTCCGTTTGACAACTTTGTCTCCTGGATGTATACCCAGAAGGCTTCATGAATTTGTGAGCCACCTGACTATGTGAGACGGAACCTGAGGGTACTTCATCCTCCTGTGTCAAACCTCCTGCCCCTGGTCTTGCTCACGAAGGTTCCCTTCCCTATCTGCCTTTCCTTCCTCTTCCCAAAGACCCTTCACAGTGAAACTCCAATGTCCCCTCCTCTATGAAGCACCTCTGTCCCCTGGGCAGAGTGACAAGCTCCCTCCTCTTCCCCTCTTACTCATCTTGTGAGAGAGCTTGGTCATAAGTCACTCTTACTCTCAGCAAACCATTGCCAACAGCCTGCTTTAAGCAATGGGAATGTGATGGCACATTGGTCATGTCCACCTTTGACCCCAGCACTCAGGAGGCAGAAGCAAGCAGATCTCTGTGAGTTCAAGGCCAGTCTGGTCTACATAGCAAGTTATAGGTCAACCAGGGCTGCATAGTAAGATAATAAGACTCTGGCTGTCCTGGTTAGGGTTACTATCGCTGTGACAAAACACCATGACCAAAAGCAAGTTGGGGAGGAAAGGGTTTATTTGGCTTACACTTCAGTATTGCTGTTCATCACTGAGGGAAGTCAGGACAGGAACTCAAACAGGGCAGGAACCTGGAGGCAGGGGCTGATGCAGAGGCCATGGAGGGGAGCTGCTCGCTGGCTTGCTTCCCTGGGTTTTCTCAACCTGTTTGCTTGCTTTTCCCCCCACTTTGGGGTGTGTGTGTGTGTGTGTGTGTATGTGTGTGTGTGTGTGTGTGTGTGTGTGTGTGTAGTCTGGCTGTCCTGGAACTTGCTCTGTAGACCAGGCTGGCCTCGAACTCACAGAAATCCACCTGCCTCTGCCTCTTGAGTGCTGGGATTAAAGGCGTGCGCCACCACTGCCTGGCTCAACCTGCTTTCTTACAGAACCCCGGATCACCAGCCCAGGAACGGCCCCACCCCCAATGGGCTGGGCCCTCCCCATCAATCACTAGTTAAGAAAATGCCCCACAGGTTTGCCAACAGCCCTATCTTATGGAGGCATTTTCTTAATTTAGGTTCCCTCCTCTTAGATGACTTAGGTTATGTCAAATTGACATAAACCATCCAACACACTGGTCAAAAAACAAAAAATAATATACAGGGCAGACACAGAAGAGTGAGAGGCCACCAGCAGACAGGTGTGATGAAGAAAACGCTGACTTTCTCCAGTTTTGTTTATGTGTGTGAATACGTGTGTGCATATCACAGTGTGTGTGTGCATACCACAGTGTGTGTGTGTACCACAGTGTGTGTGTATATGTGTGTATACCACAGTATGTATATGTGTGTGTGCATACCACAGTGTGTGTATATATGTGTGTATACCACAGTATGCACATGTGTGTGCACATACCACAGTGTGTGTGTATACATATGTGCACATCACAGTGTGTGTGTATATGTGTGTATACCACAGTATGTATATGTGTGTGCACATACCATAGTGTGTGTGTGTGTGCACACCACAGTGTGTGTGTGTGTATGTCACAGAACAACTTGTGGGAGTCAGTTCTCTCCTTCCACCATGATCAGACAGCAAACTCAGGTCCTCAAGCTCGGCGGTGGTGAGTACCTCTCCCTGTGAGAGAACTCACCTCACCACGTGTTTCAAGAGAGACCTCCACCTGAGGCCAGATAGGAAGGGAGGAGAGGCAAGGAGGGAGTCAGGGGCCGCTAACTGAGAAGCAGGGACCCAGCAGGGACAGATGACCTGACTTTACGGAGAAGAAAAGTAACACCCAGAGGAGAATGAGGTCAGACTCAAAGTAGTGTACGTTTGAAAGACTCAGCTGCATGGCGGTGGTCTTTCAGTGGGAGGCAGAGCCAGGTGGATCTCTGTGAGTTCGAGGTCAGCCTGGTCTACAGAGTGAGATCCACGATAAGTTCCAAAACTACACAGAGAAACCCTATCTCGAAAAACAAAACAACAACAACAACAACAAAAGACTCAAGCCCCCAATGGGACCAGCGAGTGTGCTCCTCATATCTGCTGAGTAACATATCAAAGCTTTTTGCTGGAGTCTTGGGAGGTGGCTCCACAAGAGTGCTTCCTCTGCAGGCCTGAGGACCTGAGTTCAAATCCCAAGTATCCAAGTATAAAACCTGGGCCTGGCTACATGTACCTATAACCTCAGAGCTGTGACAAGTCGAGACAGGGGAATTGCTGGGGCCTGATGGCTGCCAGCCTAGTGCAGGGTCAGTTAGAGAGCCTGTCTCAAGGGGATGAGGAAGGAAGCGACAGGAGAGGACATTTCCCATTCTCCTCTCACCTCCACACTGGACCTGGACTCTGAGCAGTCAGAGAGGCCTGGCCTTCTGCAGCAGCCCCCAACCCTGCAGAGACACTCTGTGGTAGTTACTATTGATCGTCAGCTTTACAGAGTCTGGAGTCACTGTGGGGACAAACTTGTGGGCACATCCATCACAGAGTTTCTAGATTAGCTCAATGGAGGTGGAAAGATCCACCCTGAATGTGGGCGGCACCATCCCCTTGGCTCAGACTGAGGTCCTGGACGGAATAAAAAGGAGAAAGTGAGCTGAGCATCAGCATCTGTCTCTCTCTGCTTCCTGACTGCGGATGCCGTGTGACCCACCGCCTCACGCTCCTGCCGCCATGCTTTCCCCGCCGTGATGGATGGCACCCTCCGACTATGAGTCAAAAATCAAACTTCCTCAAGCTGCTTTTGCGGGATATTTTCTAATAGCGATGAAGAAAGTAACTAATCATACTGTGGAGTTTTAGGTCAACTTGACACAGGCTAGAGTCACTTTGGAGGAAGGGACCTCCATTGAGAAAATGCCCCCACTAGATCAGCCTTTAAGTAAGCCATGGTTCATCTTCTTGATTGATGACTGATTGGTGTAGGAGGTCCAAGCTTGCTGTGGGTGAGGCCAACTCTGGGCTGGTGGTCCCGGGTGCTGTAAGACAGCAGGCTGAGCAAGCCCATGGTGAGCCAGCCAAGAAACATCACTCCACCGCGGCCTCCACATCAGTTCCTGCCTCCAGGTTCCTGCCCTGGGTTCCTGCCTTGACTTATGTGGATGATGGGCTGCAGGTGGTGTGATGAAATAAGCCCTTTCTTCCCCAAGTTGACTTTCGTTGTGATATGTTCGCACAGCAACGGAAACCCTAACTAAGATCCCAACACGACCTTCAAGAATATACAGTTCCTCCAAAGAAATGGTCAAAACCACAAGAAGTGGCATGACGGGAACTCTGAGGGGGTCTTGTTACAGGCCCACAGCTATCAGTGACTGTCCTGGAAGGCTTCAGACATGCCCAATGTGTGCCCCAAAGCAGGTTGCATTTAAAGAGATTAGAAGGGCTGGCGAGATAGCTCAGCCCATAAAGGTGCCTGCTGCCAAGCTTGACAACCTGAGTTCAATCCCCAGGACCTGCCTGACGGAAAGAGAGACCCGACTCCTGGAAATTGTCCTCTGATCTCCACATGTGTGGCATGGCACACACACACACACACACACACACACACACACACACACACACACATATTTTAAGAGAGAGATTTGAAGAAGGTATTCCTATTAGGGATAAGATATCCGATCGCTGGAGATAGATGGGCAGAGGCCATAATCCTCTGCCCTTCAAAGGAGACATGAGTTCTCTTTATGGGATCCTGGGTACTACCACGATCCAGAAGCCACTGGCTCAGCCCTAATTCATCATCTAAAAGATTCTGACATCTCTCTCACACACCTGGCAGCTCATCCTTCCAGGATCCCTGGCTTGCCTGGTCCTCTGCTTCTTCATCAGAGACCACAATGAAGAGGAATAGGCTGGGAGGTAGCAAGACAGGCCAGAGACGGGAAGGAAATGGGAAAGCAGTGATGGGGAGGATTGTTTACCTCCTGGGTCACAGCAGAGCGCCAGCAGGCAGGGAGGGGTGGTCCCACTCAATACTGAGGCTGGAGGGGTTGTCTCTGGCCTCTGGCATTCCCCAGTGTCAGATGGAAGGGGCAGCAGCCAGTCATGGTAGCTCAGCACTTGGGATTCCCTGTAATATCCGCTCTTGAGAAACTGAGGCAAGCAGATTGTGAGTTTGAGATCAGCCCAGGCTACCTGGTGAGTAGGTCAGTAGACTTCATCTCAAACAACGCTGAAATCAGGTGGAGGCTGGAGAGAGAGCTCAGTGGGTAAGGCACTTGAAAGGATGAGGATCAGAACCTGATCCCCAGTACCCACGTGAAAATGTTGGTCATGGGCCAGCAAGATGGCTCAGTGAATGAAGGGCTTGCCACACAAGCCTAGAGACCGGAGTTCAATTACTGGAGCCCACGTAAATGTGGAAGGAGGCAATTGCCTCCATAAAGTTTGTCTTCTGACCCGTACATTCACACACACACACACACACACACACACACACACACACACACACACCAACTGTGACAACAACCGTAATAATAATATTTAAGTGTCATGGTGGAGACAGGTGGATCTCTGGGGCTTGCTAGCCAGAGAGCCTAGCCAAATTGGTAAATTCCAGACTTTCACAAGAGATCATGTCTCAAAAACCAAGGTGGAAATTCTAATGCCACCTGAGATAGACCTGTGCACCTGCACACATATTTTTGCATGTACATACATGCACGCATGTGCACATGGACACACACACACACACACACACACACACACACACACACACACTAAGAAAACCAGGGAAAATACAGGAGACCCAGCAGACAGCCTCTTCCTTGTAGCTCAGGTCCACAGAGGTGGGAGGCATCACCCAGACATGGGGGCCTCTGAGCTTCCACTCCACAGTCAGGGTGAGGAAGAGGAGGAGAAGAAAGGGGAGGAGGGGGACAAGAGAGAGGAGGAAGAATGGGAGGGGAGAGGAGGAGGGACAGGAAGGAAAGACCACATCTTAAAGTATTTAAATCAGAACTCCATTTAGCCTGGCAGGAGTCTGCCCCCTGAGCAGCAGGCAACCCCACCAGAGCAGGGGGCCGGCCAGCGGGGGATCGTCTGGCAGAGGAGGAATGAGGAGGCTGATGACGCCCTGGAGAGTTCCTACAAAGCCCTCCGCTCTGCACATCTGGAAAAGGTTGGCTGGAATGCCATCAAAGACCTCAAGAGGGGCTAAGGAGTCCGCCAAGGGCAGAGGAGGCCTGGTGGAGCAAAGTAACCCACCCCTCAGCCCCTAGGTGACTCCTTCCTCCAAGTCTGGCAGACCTTCTGAAAGCAGCTCACCACAGCCGATGTCTGACTGAGGGACTGGGGGGTGGCACCCAAGGGTGGCATCCACACCATCTGACACTCACTGCAAGGGACAGACACAAACCAAGCCTATTCTCCACTGCAGAGCAAGGAAGAGATTAGGGGTCGTCTCCATGCCCCAACTGGGAAACTGAGGCACTGAGCAAGGAAGCCCAGATGGTCCTTCCTGTCTCCAGGTCCTTTGTTAGTGCTATGGCAAAACATCTGATCCATAAGGGAGGAGGAAGGATTGATCGGGACTCACGGTTCAAGGGTACAGCCCACCGGGAGAGAATGGCGGCTGGGCTCATGGCATCCACAGTCGGGAAGATGTGATGAATGAAGGCTGGTGCTCAGCTCCTTGTTTTAAATGTTTACTTGATTTTATTGATTCATATCTCTCTCTCTCTCTCTCTCTCTGTCCCGGTCTCTCTCTGTGTGTGTGTGTGTGTGTGTGTGTGTGTGTACAGGTATCACATGCATGTCCACATGTGGAAGCCAGAGGTCAACCATCCACCTTGGTTTTGCTTTGGAGACAGGGTTTTCTATTGGCCTGGGGCTTGCCCTTTCAGCCAGACTGGCTATAGGTTAGCTGGCCAGTGAGCCTCCGGGATCCACCTGTCTGCCCCTTCCCCGAACTGAGGTTAAAGTGGACATTACCACACCCTGTTTTTAACCTGGGTTCTGGAGCTTGAACTCCGGTCCTTAAGCTTACGAGGCAAGCACTTTACCGACTAAACCACGTCCCTCAGCCAGGTCCAACTCTTGCTCCGTTCACAGCAAAATCTCAAATTCTTACTTCCTCACCTCCAAGTTTCTCCCAGCTCGGTGCTACCTTCACACCTACCACATCCCCAGAAATGTACTCACCTCTGACCCCAGTAACTCACAGTGCTATATCCTCTGGTATTGTCCCTCTGGATGGCCAGAGAGCACCAGGGAGCCACCTTCCTCTGCCTCCTCAGTGGTGGGGTTACAAGCATGTGCCACTGTGCCCAGCTCTTTTACATGAGTCTCGGGGATAGAACTCAGGTCTCTTGTTTGTACAGCAAGCACTTTATCAACGGAGCAATCTCCCAAGCCCAGATGAATTATCTTGAGTAGAGCATGAAACTCTTAATCTCAGGGTTGTGTGTTTGAGCCCCACATTGGATGCCATTTGTAGGTGGAATTTTCCTGTGCTCTTGAATAAATACTCAGTCTTAATATTAATTATAAATGCTCAGCCAATAGCTCAAGCTTATTACTAACTAGCTCTTACAACTTAAATTAATCCATTTCTATTCATCTATGTGCTATCCCAAGGCCCATGGCATTTACCTCTCCGGCATGTCTTGCTTACTCTGTCTGGTGACTCCTCTCTCTACTTCTTCCTCCCAGCATTCTCTCTGTGTCAGGCTATCTCGTCCAATCTCTTCCTGCCCAGCTATTGGCCAATCAGCTTTTTATTAACAATGAGAGCAATACATATTTACAGTGTACAAGGATTGTTCCATAGCACTCATGTAGCCCAGGTTGGCCTGAAGTTCAGTCTCCATCTCCCTGCCTTGGCCTCTTGAATGCTGGGATTATAGGCACCCAAACAATCTTCCTTGAAGCGCTCTCTCTCTCTCTCTCTCTCTCTCTCTCTCTCTCTCTCTCTCCTTTTTCTTTTCTTTTTGAGACAGGGTCTCATGTAGCCAAGGCTGGCCTTGCTATGGTAGTGGAGGGTAACCTCGAACTTCTGATCCTCCTGCTTCTACTTCTGAATACTGGGATTCTAAGCGTGCTCCACCATGTCTACTTTATGCAGTGCTGGGTTTCGGAAGCCAGGCCTTTATGTATGCTAGGTAAATACTCTCCCTACTGAGCCACATCCACAGCCCTTTATGGTCTAGGGCCGACCCAGACTCTAGCGAGCAAAGCCATGTTACTACCATGGAGAAAGCAGACAGACACCAAGACAAGCAGTTTGCAACTGATCTCAAGCTTAGTGAAATGCGTTCTGTATGTATCCCGTTTTCCTCACCACGGTTCTATGCCAACACAAATCAAGGCATCCAGGAATGCTTCAAAGGATGGGGAGGACCAAAATTGGGCCCCACACAGCTTCAGAAAAACGGGGAGGAGAAACAGACAAGAAATACAGAAACCTGAACGCTGCTATGTAAATGCTGCGGTTGAAGCGTGGCCAGACACGCTGAGCAACTGGGGTTCTAAGTGGAAGACTAGGCCGGAGTCAGCGCGGGGTGGGGTGGGGGGATCCTGCTAGCATTTGCTTCTCTAACCTCAGAATGAGGAATGCAGGCACACAGCATGCCCAAGCCTGAACCGCACCAGGAGCTGCCTGGGGGCTGAGCGCCTGGAGTTGGCTTCCAAGCCCTTCGCCACACATCAAAAGCCTCCGCCTCAGAGTTGATTAGAAGTCAGGTTCCTGTGGGACTCCCATCAAGGAACCTCATCTCCTCCTCCAGCGGTATCTTGAGGCCGTATTCTGTACCCTGTTCCCTCCGTTTTAAAGTAGGGAAACTGAGGCTTGCAGAAGGAGTCCTAGCCAATAAGACATCAAGGGAAATCTCTAAGGAGGCTGGGTTGTGAGAGGTGGAGCTGTGAGAGAAACCGGAGGAGGGCGGCTGGGAGAGGGTGGACTTGAGGGGGAGGGGCCTAGCGTGGGTGTGGCCTTTAAGGGGGCGTGGTTGTTGGGGGTGGGGTGGGGTGGGGCGTGGCTGTGAGAGGGTGTGGTCGTTGGGGTGTGGCTATGGTGGGGCGTGGCTATGAGAGGGTGTAGTCGTGGGAGGGTGTGGCTGCGAGAGAACTGGCTGTGGAAACCTCAGGAGCGGTGTTGTATCAGCGCTGCTAAGGGGCAGCTCTGAAAGCTGGATTTCCAAGCTCCACAATTTAGTTTATTTACTTTCTTCGTTAGCACCACCCCTCACCGTCTCCTCTGACCCCTCCTCCCAAGCATCTGCAATAATCCTGGACAAGGACATTGTGTCAGGTACGAGCATGTCCCTCTCATGGTGGCGTGTGCACCTCACTCCCTGTACACAGAATCTGCGCTCTGCAAGCATCAAGCCAGCCAACCCCAGAACTGTACTTGGGTCATACCATGCAAGGGAACAGAAAGGCAAGGCAGAGCAGGGCACCCTGGGTGCCTTTACCTCACGAGGTTGGCACAGGGCCCAGGCCACCGGCAGCTCTGGTAGACTCGCTGGACCACCGTCTCGGAGCCGTTCTGCACCTGGCAGGAGACTGTCCTTGTCACCGTGTGATGGCACCAGTGCCTGTGGGGACAGCAACAGTCGCATTAGCCTTGGCCATTCCCAGAAGGCCCAGCGGCAATTTAGAAGATCGTGCTGTGGGGAAAGGCGTACTGTCAAAATGAAATACCCAACAAAAGCAACTTAAGGCATGAAGGGTTGATTTGATCTCAGAGTCCGAGGGTGCAGTCCATCCATCATGACCAGTAAAGCATGGCAACAAGAATGTGAGGCGGCTGGTCACCTGGCAACCACAGTCAGGAAGCAGAGAGAGACGGATGCTCGTGCTCAGCTGGCACTCTCCTTTTTACTCAGCCCAGGACCCCAGCCTAGGGAATGGTGCTGCCCGTTTGGAGTGGGTCTTCCCATTTCAATTAACCCAGTCTAGAAACATACTCAGAGCTATGGCTCCTGAGTGATTCTGGATTTTGCCAACTTGACAATCAATATTAACCAGCATCGTCAGGCCTGGACCAGATCTGCCTGTTGTGGGACTCCTTCTAGGAAAAGGCACTCCAATGCCAATGAGAATGGAAGAGAGGAGATGTCACGGGGGTGTAGGAAGCACAGCTTAGAGTAAGCATTGGAGAAACCAGGGCTGTCAATCATGTGGGCCTATTGTCTTAAAAAAAAATGAATGATGCCTGGTCACCTGGAATGCCAGAGTGGAAAGTGGCCTAACAACCTGGTGATCCTTTACTATTCTGTTAGGAGCTATCCTCCACTGTTTATGTAAACTGTTTATGCTCTAATCCTGAGCTTCGTCTCTCAGTGAGTAGAACCCATCCTTATGAAAGTGGTCCATGCACTTTGCATCCTCCACCAATAGCATCCATCCTTACCCTTAATACAAATCCTTCCTCCCTGGGCCCTATAGCTGAGCTCATGTATCAGCCAATAGAACTCACCCTTATTGCAAAGGTCACAAGTGCTTTGCTGCTTTGCTACAGAGTTTCTAGGCAGCTGCGCCTAAAACTTTGTTGTGATACTATGTTGAAATGGGTAACAATATACCTGGAGGTCAGACTCTTGGATGTTTTTGACCCAGCGCCTAAAAAGATGGTACTGACTCCGAGTTTTATTCTCCGTCTCCCTGCCAGCTGTGAGGCTTCGGGGGTCCCCAACACCTGTGGACCGAAGCCAGGACAGCTCTTGAAAGGCTTCGATCCCTAGCCCAGTTTGTATCCCGTACTATACTCTAAAACCACAGGTGGGGCAGGAGAGTAAGATTTTACAGACACCTATGTGGCAGTCAGCAAGTTGTGATGGGCAGCGACCCATTCCTTCAGCTAATTCTCCAGGTTGTTCTGTTCCAAGGTAGCAAGGGAAGCCATGTTTGGAGCTGTAAGTGAATCGGTAAATAAATCAATATCTAATCACTGGTCTTTTATACCTTTTGCTCCTTCATTCTCTTTTCTTCACATACTTAGTTTCTTCCCACTCGCATCCCCAAGACACAGTCTCACTGTGTAGCCCTAGCTGGCCTGGAACTTGCTATGTAGACCAGGCTGGTCTCGAACTCACAGAGATCCACTGTCACCGCCTCCCCAGGTGCTGAAATGAAAGGCGTGCGGAGCAGCCCAGATGAACTCTTGGTTAACACTGAACTGTGTCTCTGGCCTGTGGTGGTTCATCTTTAGAGTCCCCTAGGAGACACACCCCTGGAAGTGTCTGTGAGGCCTTCCCAGAGCGCTGTATTTGAGGTGGGAAGAGCCACTCGGAATATGGGCGGCACCATCCAGTGCTCCGGGGTTAGGAACAGAGAAAGCAAGCTGCTTCCTGACTGTGAAGACAGTGGGACCAGCTACCTCAAGGTCCTGTCCACATTCTCACCTGAAGGAACCCAGACTAGAAACTCCCTCACAGACGTGTCCAGAGTTTTGTTTCCATGATGATTCTAGACCCTGTTGAGCTGACAATATGAACTATCAGAGCCCCTGTGTCAGGGACTGAGGGGAAAGGAGATCACCTCGGGCTCTAAGTCACTGACCTGTGGATTCCATGCAGGAGACTCAACCCCACCGGGCAGCAAAAGGCTACACTAGTTGGGGATGGTGGAGAAGGACATGGTTACAGCACCAGAACACAGGGGGAAAGATCCAAACACCTGATGAGCCCAAGGAGCTACGGGAACAGAGCAGGGTCAATTCTAGGAAAGGCTACCAGCTAAGGGTTGAAAGATCAATCCATTAACTGCAGTTATGTCCGCCATCAAGGGACAGCATTAGTGCAGAAGGATAAATGTGGGTCAGTAGGGGTGAAAGAGACACCAGTATGTCAGGAATCCCTGTACAATTAGAAGTGCCCAGGGGGCACGGGCCTGCTGTGTCAGCTCCTCTGGAGGCTGGGGCCGCTCAGTAGCAGGGTACCTGGCTAGAATCCCCACTGAGGGACTAGGGTATGGCTCAGCAGTCTACTGCTGTTAGGTTCCTGTTAGAATCCCCAGTAAGGGGCTGGGGTGTGGCTCAGTGGTAGAGCCCCTGCCTAGAATCCCCCAGTGAGGGCCTGGGGTGTGGCTCAGTGGTAGAGCACCTGCCTAGAATCCCCCAGTGAGGGGCTGGGGGTGTGGCTCAGTGGTAGAGCACCTGCCTAGAATCCCCCAGTGAGGGGACAAGAGTGTGACTCAGCAGGACACTGACTGGCTCCAGGATAAGAGAAAAGGAGACCTGAGCAGGGATGGCAGAGGTGAGGAAGGAGGACAGAACTAATAATGTGAAGATTGGGCTAAGATGTCTGGCAGGAATGAGCTCCCACCCCACCACCTACCACCATATCCTAGAAATTTCAAAGCTAAAAATACATCCCAAGCCACATCAGAAAGCGAGAAGCAGTGGGCTAGACATTTTGAGGCTTCCAGGAGAGACAGGAAGCAGACGGGAGCAATGTGGAGAAGGAGAGCACAGCCGGAAATATGCAGCCAGCAGGACCAGTACTAATGGTGGGGGCAGTTTAGGAGCAACACATGTGGCCAATATGGAAGGGAACCACCCCAGGCGACTGTCAGAGGGTGAGGCAGGGGACCACAGCATCAGAGGGTGAGGCAGGGACCACAGCATCAGAGGGTGAGGAAGGAGACCACAGTAGAAGTGGTAGAGGTCAGAGGTAAGAACCATGTCTCTGTCCCTGCTGGTATCAAGAATCAGGCATTGCGAGGGGTGATACACATCTACAGTCTTAGCATTCAGGAAGCTGAGGCAGGAGGATTGCAAGTTTGAAGCTATCTTGGGCTACATAGTGGGTTCAAGGCCATTTGAACTATCTGTAAAGCACCGTGGACTCATAAACTGGTGACCTTCAGTACACCCTCAAAGTCAGAGAGCTGAAGTCCTTTGCACACTCCCCGTTCTTCCCCCATACCACTAGTGTACCAAAAGTCAAGGTATCCTCAGGTGATGTTGGCGCACGCCTTTAATCCCAGCACTCAGGAGGCAGAGGCAGGTGGATCTCTGAGTTTGAGGCCAGCCTGGTCTACAGAGTGAGTTCCAGGACAGCCAGGACTACACGGAGAAACCCTGTCTCAAAAAAAAAAAAGAAAAAAAAATCAAACAAACAGAAAGGTCAAGGTATCAATAAACAGAAGTAAACTCATAGAAATAAATACCAAGACAAATTATTCGAAGAGAAAAATAAATTAAACAAAGGCACCAATTCGATAGGCAATAAATCACAAAGAAAAACAACAAAGGAACCAACCAAATAAATGTGGAGTTTTTGTTTTGTTTTATTTTGCATTGTTTTGTGACAGGATCTCATGTAGCCCAGGCTGGCCCCAGTCTCACAATGTATCTGAGGATGACCTGCAGCATCCGATTCCCGAGTGCTGGGATTACAAACTTATTCCACAACGTCTAGTTTATATGAGGCTGGGAATCGAACCCAGGGCTTTCTGGATGCCAAGCAAGTCTTCTACCAACTGAGCCACATCCCCCAGCATGGAGAGAGTTTCTAAAAATTTAATTAATATCCTCAAAGAGATAAGGTAATACAGCGCTTATAAAATTACGGGATGAGCTGGGAGGTGGTGGTGCACACCTTTAATCCCAGCACTCAGGAGGCAGAGGCAGGCGAATCTCTGAGTTTGAGGCCAGCCTGGGCTACAGAGTGAGATCCAGGACAGGCACCAAAATTACATGGAGAAACCCTGTCTCAAAAGACCAAAAAAGAAAAAAAAAGAAGAGAAAAAAGAAAAAGAAAAAAAAGAAAGAGAAAAAATTACGGGATGAAAACTTTGGGTCTCTCAGAAACGAAGTGAGCCAGGTGTGGCGGCCCACACTGGGTTCTAGGCACGGGGAGACAGGCAGGAACAGAGCTTCCAGGAAGCCAGGGCTTGCTTTTCGGCGGGCTCTTTTCTCTAAACAACGCAGTGGGGCAGGAAAGACAGTTCAGCGGCTGAGAGCACTCGCAGCCTTCCCAGAGGGTCCTAGCTTGGTTCCCAGCACCCACGTCAGGCAACTCACAACTATCTGCAACTCCAGCTCGGGGGAACTTGATGGCATCTTCCTGTGGCCACCACATACATGTGACACACACACACACACACACAGAGATACACATAAGCAAAAATAAATCCTTTAATAAAATAATAACAAAAACAGAGAACAAAAGAAATGACCTGTAAGACTTCAGGATGAGCTTCCAAACAGAACAGAGGCAGCTGGGGATGCTCCAGTGAGCTGGGAGCCTCAACTGTGGACTTTCCCATGAGGCCTTGCAAAAGCATCGAAGCAAAGAAGCAACAGAGCCAGAAGGCAGGCAAGTACAAATATCTGCAATTAGTATTCTAGAAGGGGAGTCCAGAGAGAACAAAGAGAAGCATACAATTGAAAAATCATGCCAGGTATGGTGGCGCACGCCTTTAATTCCAGCACTTGGGAGACAGAGGCAGGCTGATCCCTGAGTTTGAGTCCACTCTGGCCTACAGAGCAAGTTCCAGGACAGCCAGGGCTATCCAAAAAAATCCTGTCATGAAAAAAGAAAAATCACAAAGAAACCAGGTTTGATGGCACATACCTGTAATCTTAGCATTTGGGGAAGTAGAGGCAGGAGGAGCAGGAGTTCAAAGTCATCCTCAGCTACCTATTGAGTTTGAGTTCAGCCTGGCTATGTAAGACCCAACAGAAAGATTCGGGGAGGAGAGGGAAAGAGAAGAGATGAAGAAAATGAAAGAATGAGAGACAGACAGAGAACACAGTAAAGAAAATTCACCAGAAGCTGGGTGGTGGTGGTGCATGCCTATTTAATCTGAACACTTGGGAGGCAGAGGCAGGCGGATCTCTGAGTTCAAGGCCAGCCTGGTCTCCAGAGCAGTTCCAGGACAGTCAAGGCCACACAAAGAAACCCTGTCTTGAACCCCCACTCAAAAAAAAAAAAAAGAAAAGAAAAGAAAAGAAAAAAGAAAAGAGAAAGAGAAAGAAAATTCACCAGAAGAAACACATGACTTCCTAATCTGAAAGGCTCTACTAAGTGATACTATAGTGAAATTTCAGAAGAATTCAGGTGAAAACACTAAATGCTATGGGAGGGGGCAGGGGGAGCTGAAACTCCAACTCCCGAGACTCTGGCGCCCCCTTCTGGCCTCCAAGGGTACCATCACTCATGGGCACATACACACACAAAGACACACAATTCAAAAATTAAAATAAATAAAAACATTTAAAAATTGAGCAAATAACATGTATCCTTTTCACATGCTAAAATTTTAAAATCTTGGTAGTAATGATATTTTGAAAGCTTGTGGCAACTTCAGGATGAAGGGCCTAGTTGAAGGAAGTAGGTCACTGAGGATGGGGCGTGGGCGTTATTATCACTGGTCACTTCCTGTCAGTCTCTCCTTCCTGGTTGGCCATGATGTAAAAGGAACTTCTCAGCCATGTGGACCCACAGTGACAGATTGAATCCCCTGAAACCACCAGGCAAGATGAATCATTCTCTCCTTCAGCTGTTCCCATCGGGTGTTACGCCACGGTAAAGCAGAGGTGACTTAACACAGAAGGGAAAGCTTGTCCTGAGGTTGTATGACCTCCACAGCATGGGTCAACATTACAGCAAACCTGGAGAGGTCAGGCAGCAACTTGATGTGGGTCCCGGGGATTGAACTCAGGTCTCTGGGCTTGCGTGACAAGCTCCTTTACCAGCCGAGCCATCTCGTCAACCCCTTTTCTTTCACGATAATATAGCATGGGATCTATACCACTACTCTGCGTGTGGTGCCAAAAGGGCACAGAGCTGTGATTCTTTTCTAAACGACCTACTGCCAACTTGAGGACAATGCCCAACCTTGAAACGCATCCCCTGGAGATCAGAACAGACAAAGAGTCCAGCCACCTCTGGATCACACCAGGTTGTTTCCACAGGGAAATGAACTGCAAATTGGAAAACATTTTCCAATGGTTTGACTCATCCTTTGCAGACATCTGATATTTTCATGGGCTGTCAATGGCTTCCAGCAACCAAAACCTGGCCCCAAACAATGAAGACAGCAGAACAGAGACACAGAACAGGGGCTCTGGGCCTGTCCAGATAAACTTGGAAACCCAGTCCATCAGTGCTAGGGAGAAGGCTCGGGCAGTGAAGTGATCGCCGCGAAAGCATGAGAGCCTGAGTTAGGAACCACAACACCCCTGTGAAAACCCGCCAGGAATGGGGCACACCTGGAACCCCAGCACCAGAGGAACAGAGCCCGGAGGGTCCCCAGGGCTTGCAGTCGGTCTAGCTGAATCAGAGAGCTCTAGGTTCAGTGAGAGACATTATATCAAAATAATAATATGAGAGCAATTAAGAAAAGCACTTGATATCGTCCTCTGACCCCCACACTCACATGCACGCACGTGTGCACACACACACACACAACACACACACACACACCACACACCACACACACACACCACACAATACACACACCACACACACACAACACACACACAACACACAACACACCACACACACACACACACACACACACACACACACACACATAACACACAACACACCACACACACACACACACACAGTTAAAAACAAAATAGGACTGGAGAAATGGCTCGGGTGGGTTAAAGTACTTGCTGCTCTTGCAGAGGATCCAACTACTGTTCCCAGCACCCATATCCTGCAGCTCACAACTATGCTAGGGAAACTCCAGCCCTAGGGAATCTGACGCCCTCGTCTGGCCTCCTAGGGCACTGCACTCATTAGGTGTGTGCTATGACATCCTGCTTTAGATCCCAGCCCTGGAGTTACAGATGTGTGCTATGACATCTGCATTAGATCCCAGCCCTGGAGTTACAGATGTGCACTATGACATCCTGCATTAGATCCCAGCCCTGGAGTTACAGATGTGTGCTATGACATCCTGCATTAGATCCCAGCCCTGGAGTTACAGATGTGTGCTATGACATCCGCTTTAGACCCCAGCCCTGGAGTTACAGATGTGTGCTATGACACCCTGATTTTGTACTGGGGATGCAAACTCAGGCCCCTACTCTTGCACAGCAAGCACTCTACGGACTGAGCCAGCTCCCCAGTGCTCCTGGGCTGACTTTTCATGAAGGACCTAAGATAATCAACACACCCCCAGCAAAGGGAATGGAGTAGATCTGACTTCATCCTGCTCTCCTTCCTTGGGAGAAAAGACACCAGTTCCTGTCTGAAAGCTAATTAAATAAATCTTAACAAATAAATATGGGCATGGTGGTACAAGCTTATAATCCTGGAGATGGGGAGACAGATAGATCTCCTGGGGCTCCCTGACTAGCCAGCCTAGTTTACCTGCTTTGTTCTAGGCCAATGAGAGATGCTGTGTCTGAAACCAAGGTGGACCACAGTTGAAGAATGACAGCTGCAATTGCTGTTCAGCCTTCACACTGACATGCACACACATGCATACATATGCCTCCAAATGTGTATGCATGCATGAGCTCCTGCACGCACACACACACACACACACACACACCACAAAACAAACACACCAAAAGAAAAAGAAAGAGTCAAGCTGCCACAGCCCGGAGCAGAGAACCAAATCTAACCAGATACAATGGGAGCAGTGAATGTAGGCAGGCTACAGCTCCCAAACCCAGAGACTGAACCCCACATAGGGCACAGAGTTCCACGCCAACAAAAAGTTCCATGTGAGGCCACTGAGAGCCGCAGAAGTATGAAGTAGGAATTCAGCTGGCTATGGCAAAAGCTAATACCTGGAAGAAGCCAAGGGCATTTCCAGAGGATAAAGCCAAGGCTCAAGGAAGTCTGGGTGATACTGGCTCTTGAATACTAGCCGTTTTCCTGCAATGAATTTCTTGCATGCTATTGTAGCATAGTGTCTCCATTCTAGAACAGTGTGTTTGATCACTCATTGGGGACAATTTCCCCATTACCATTGGAATATTTGGACAACCCTCTCCCAACTGTGCTACAACAGACACAGGCAAGACCCCTAATTTCAGATCTTTCTGTAATTATCGTCATTAGCAGAATATGGCCAGGACATTCTCCAGATGAAAGTATCTTTTTTGTTTGTTTGTTTGTTTGTTTGTTTTTAATTGGTTTTTTGAGACACGGTTTCTCTGTGTAGTTTTGGTGCCTGTCCTGGATCTTGCTCTGTCAACCAGGCTGGTCCGCCTGCCTCTGCCTCCGGAGTGCTGGGACTAAAGGCGTGTGCCACCACCACCCAGGCGACAAAAGTATCTTATCTGACATTCCTCCCAGACTTTCTAAGAACAGACTTAAGCATCCAGACTATCTGTCTGAGGAGGCCTGGCGGATGTGCTAATTAAGCTTAACTTTTCTTCCAAATGCTATCTCTGCTCGAGATCAATTAACTCAGAACTTACCAGGTACATCAAGCTGTGACTCATTTTACCCAGCCACCGAGTGCACTCTCCGACCCTGCCAGAAAACGGCTGCAGCCAAGATAGTTTGGACAGATAAGTGACCAAAGGAAAATAAGGCAGCTTTATTTTCACTCATCACTGACAGACTCCTAACACCTTACCTCACCTCTTCTAAGAATAGAGTTGAGCCCATAAAATCCCCCTTGCTTAGATATTAACCAGAATTGACCTTCAGTTGATTCTATTCCCTATTAGTCACTTCCCTTTTGGGTTGCAGATGATGGCTGGCAATTACTGCTCCTTTGTGTAGATCTTATTGCCCCTCCTTTTGACCCTGAGGGAATTCAAGCCTGGTGACCTTGCTTTAGCCAGAGCGTTGCTATTGCATGGGTATATAACTGTAAACCTCAGAGTAGAGAGAACTAGATTTGAGGACTAGAAGAGAGTACTAGAGGAACGAGGTGGAAGATGAGGAAGAGCCAGATGGAGAAGAACAAGATGAGAGAGAAGGAGATGGGAGAGGAGCTGATATGGGAAAGAACTAGATGGATGAGAATCTAGATGGGGTGGAACTAAGATGAAGGAATTAGATAGAACTTAGAGGGGACCGCAGATTAATGTAGAGAGAATCAGGCAAGAAAGGAGCAAGGTATGAGAGCAGAATAGAAGCTATGTAGAGAGAATTGACTCAGAAGAATAAAGTGTATGGACGTAGATTTATTCGAGTATCCCTCAGATTATTTAATCCACTACTGGTAGTGTCTCTTCTGGAACTCTGGGAGAAGGCTATGGGGGGGGGGCTGGACCCCAATGGTCTTTATTATGAGACGATAGGGTTGTGGCCCCTGAGGGGCCAAGGCAGAATCCAGAGTCATGAAAAGGAAAGAGGGCTCAGGGGGCAAAGGGGCTTGCTGCAAATCCTGATGACCTGAAATTGAACCCCAAGATTCACAAGGAAGAAGGAGACCTGACTCCCTGTAAGTCTGTCCCGACTTCCACATTCTCCCGATGGTAGTGGCACCCATACTCAGACATACAAACACGCAAGATGAACAAGTTAACAACGAACTGGGTGTTTTAAACTGTGTATGTGTATGAGCGTTTTGCCTGCATGCATGTAAGTGTGACCTGCCCGTGCCTGGTACCCAAGGAAGCCAGAAGAGTGCAACAACCCCCCTGGAACTGGAGAGACAGATGGGTGTGAGGCATATGTGGGTGCCGGGGCCTCTGTGAGAGCAGCCAGTGCTCTTAACTGCTGAGCCATCTCTGCAGCCCATAAATAAATACAAATTTTAGGCCTAATATGGAGGATAAACCATGCTCCCCTTCACACACTCCACCCATGAGTGCTGCGTGCTGGGATACGCCACTCAGGTACCCCGTGCATCCGTTACTTTACTCATTGATATCATAAAACACCCTACAAAAGCAACTTACAGGAAGAAAGGATTAGCGGGGCAGTGGTGGCGCACGCCCTTAATCCCAGCACTCGGGAGGCAGAGGCAGGCGGATCTCTGTGAGCTCGAGGCCAGCCTGGTCTACAGAGCGACATCCAGGACAGGCTCCAAAGCTACATAGAGAAACCCTGTCTCGAAAAACCAAAAACAAAGAAAGGATTGATTTATTTTACTTAGTGTGGGGGAGGGGGTGGGAAGGAAAGGTGTGTATGCTGTGGAGTGCGTGTGGAGATCAGAGGATAACATTTGGGAGACGCTTCTTCTCTCCTTCCACTGTGTGGGTCCTGAGGCTCAAACTCAGGTCATCAGGCTTGCACAGCAAGTGCTCTACCCACTGATCCATCCGACCACCTGGAAGGGCTGATTCTGGTTCACAGCTTGAGGGTACAGTCCACTGTAGGAGGGAGTCATGGCGCAGAAGCGTGAGGTGGCTGGTCACGTCACATCACATCCTTAATCAGGAAGCAGAGAGAGATTGATGCTGGTGCTCAGCTCACTTTCTCCTTTTTATCCGACCTAGGACCCCAGCCCGTGGGGTGGTGCCCAACCTCTCCAGTGTGCAAGTGTGGTTAGAAGACAGAGGCCAACCTCAGCTGTCATTCCTCAGATATCATCCATATTGAGTTTGATGTTGTTGTGTGAGGCGAGGTCTCACTAGGCAGAACCAGGCTGGCCCCAAACTCATAGAGATCTACCTGCCTCTGCCCACCAAGTAGTGGGACCAAAGTCGTATTCCAAATGACAGATGGAGCCAACCAACAGGAGAACAGAGAATCTTCCAGTACAGTCAGACACATTATCCATTGTACACTAACCCCCTCACCTTGATGTTTAAAGACAGGTCTCTCACTGGCCTGGGGCTCACCAAGTAGGGTAGGAGGGCTGGCCCCAAGGAGCCTCTGGACTCCACCTCCCCAACTCCAGGATTACATGTGTGAGCCGCCATGCCTGTTTGTTTTTTTTTTTTAAGTATGTATTATTATTGCGGAGGGAGTGAACGCATACATGTGTATGTATGGGCATGTGTGGCATGGAGCTCAGGGGACAACGTGGAATTGTCTGCCACCTTTACAGGATCCAGGGATCAAACTCAGGTTGTCACATGATTATAAGGCAAATACTTTACCAACTGATCCTTCTTCCCAGCCCAAACTGCTGAGTTCAGATTGAAGGGTGCTGATCTGAGACCTCCTGTGGCCACTGCCCAAATCTGGCAAAACAAGAAGGCGATGACATGGCTTCTGGATTCTGGGATCCACCACTGAGGCTTGAAGGATGAAGAACACGTGTGGAATTGTCCCAGAGGGGCCACTCCCTTGCAGTGACCCTGCAGAGAGAGCAAGCTGTGCGTCTTCCTCATCTCCTTTTATTATTCCAAGCATTCATTCACCAGAACCTTCCATGGTGAGAATTCCAGAGCCTACTCCCCATGAGTGCACCCTTCAAGGACCATCAGCTCATTCCCAATATGCTGGTCAACCATAGTTAGGACCATTTAGAAATCAGAGGGGTGTATGATTAGGACAACAGACCTCATTCAGTCACCGGCATGTCAGAGAGGATGCGCTAAGAGAAGAGGGTGCCAAGTGCTCTCTCCATGAGATCAGCAACCCCCAGGACACTGAGGAACAGGTCCTGGCCAGATCTGGGCAGAACCCACAGAACTAAAACCGAGTGGCTATTTCTTGTTTTTAAATTCCAGACCCAGAACCCAGCGCTCTACCACTGGGCCACGCCCCTAGCTTCTCACTAGAGGATTCTAGGCTGTGCTCTACAGCTGAGGCACCCACCTGCTAGTCACACCCTCTTCCCACAAGAAAGTAGGAGGGAGATTATTTGGGAAGAGGAAGAGGGGGTAACAAGAGATGAATGTTATCTCAATACACTATATGGGGTTGAGGCGATGGCTCAGTGCACCAAAGCCAGGCAAATGTGAGGACCTGAGTTCAAACCCTCGGAACACACGTAATAAAAACCTGGACACACAGTATGAGACTCTGTAATCCTGGATCTCCTACAGGAAGAGAGGAAGTGGAAACAGGAGAGTCCCCCCAAAGCCACAGGCCAGCCTGGACTATGCAGTGTAAAGACAAGAGACGTGTCTCAAACAAGAGGGAAGCCCGACAGGTAAGGTGGTCCTCTAACCTCCACACGTGCACCACATGGCAGACACATACCTCTTACCACGTGTAGTTAACATATGCTAATGAAAAAATGTTAAGGGACCCGAGAGCTGGGCGTGGTGGTTGACATACACAATCCCAGCATTTGGGAGGCTGGATGAGGCGAGGTGATGAGCCAGCCTACCTCCATCTTGGGCTTGAAAGCCATCTTATGGCGAAGACAAACTCAGTTCGTTCCTGTTTATGATTAAACCTCTCTTTCTCAAGGATTGGGCCGTGTCCCACCTGTAACCATACCTACAAATGGTTCTGTACTGCCTGATCCGGGAAATGGCAACCGTGCCTCTGTATCGAAAGGTTGTTATGACCACCTGTTGTCATGACTACCTGGTTTAACCACCTTGTAACCAGGCCTTTGTTTTAGGAGAGTTTTATGACCAGTTCGTTATGCTTATGTTCTGCTCTTGTCACCCCACCTATTTGCCTGCCAAATTGCCCATTTGGAAACCCCCCACCCCTGAGCTATAAAAACCTTATCTTCCCCATGTCCAATGCTGACCTTTTGAACTCTGCCTTAAGGGGGAGGCAGCCCATGTACACAAACAAAAAGCTTGCTTTAATTAATTTGACCATGATGATTTGGGTTGGTGGTCTTTCTCACTACTTTGGGATAACAGAGGGTCGTGAGTTCAAAGCCAGCCTGAACTGCACAGTGAGACTCTTGTCCAAAAACAAAAACATCCAGCAAGATGGACCAGTGTGTAAAGGAGCTGCCAAGCCTGACGGCCTGAGTTTAATCCCAGGAACATACTTGGAAGAAGGAGAGAACTGTCTCCTGCAGTTTGCTCTCTGACTTTCACATGAGCACTGTGGCACAGGTGTGCTTACACACACACACACACACACACACACACACACAAGCATTTTTTTTGTACCCTGGATCAACGTGAATGAGCAAGTGTGCACGTAGTTGTAAATTATAAAGGATCCCTAGCAGTCCCTGCCATACCAGTGAGTGGACATTTACGGAGTCAGCAGCCAGGTGCCCAACTGCTGAACTGGGAAGACCAGGACTCTAGAATGTTCTCTGAGCGCCTGGTGCTTTGGAACTAAGTACGCCGATCTCAGCCATAACCATTTTTCGAAGAACTAGATGTCCATAGACCTGGGGCAGCGCAGAACACGTTAGAATTCTGCCACTCCAGCTATATGACCGCACAGGCGCAGTTCAGTAACTAAGCGAGGGATCTTATGTCTTCTGTCATCAGTGCGCTGCATGTTTGCGCAAATGCGCGCAGCACAGTCAGTCACGCAATCATAGCTCGTCAGCCCACCTGCGCATGTGCAGGGGAATCCTTGAAAGGCCAGACACAGACTCCTTCCTTCTCTTCTGCTCTCTCCTCCTCCCCCACTCTCTCTCTCCTGCATTGTCTCTGCCCCAGGCCTGGCCACGCTCTCTTCCGTTCCCCCCACCTCCTCCTAATAAAGCTCTGATACTGGGTTTTGTTGTGCCTCTGACCTTTCCTCCACGCACGATAACCAGCGCCGCCTATCGTTTTTTAAAACCAACAGCGCACCTCTCTCATTCTCTGATGAAAAGATAAAATGTGTCTCTTTTTTTTTTTTTTCTGGAAGCTTTGCGTTGTGGACTTGGGTGGAGACAGGTGAAGGCTTTGTGCTGCAAGAGGTCTTAAAAATATCCTTGGTGGGGGTGGGGTCGTGGGGGTGGGGTCGTGGGGGTGGAACTGTCTCACTGGGTAAAAACACATCCTGCGTAAACAGGATGACCTGAGTTCAAATCCTCAGCACCCTTGTAAAAAACTGGGTGTGGCTGAGACCACCTGTGTACTGGCTGGTTCTGTGTGTCAACTTGACACAAGCTGGAGTCATCAGAGGAAGGAGCCTCAGTTGAGGAACTGCCTCCATGAGATCCGGCTGTAAGGCATTTTCTCAATTAGTGATCAACAGGGAGGGTGGATAACACCATGGTGGATGGTGCCATCCCTGGGCTGTGGTCCTGGGTTCTATAAGAAAGCAGGCTGAGCAAGCCAGGGGAAGCAAGCCAGTAAGCAGCTCCCCTCCACGGCCTCTGCATCGGCTCCTGCCTCCAGGTTCCTGCCCTGCTTGAGTTCCTGTCCTGACTTCTTTCAGTGATGAACAGCAATATGGAAGTGTAAGCCAAATAAACCTCCCCACCTTGCTTTTTGGTCGTGGTGTTTGGTCACGCCAATAGAAACCCTGACTAAGACAGCCTGCAATCCCAGGACTGAAAGGGGCAGACACAGGAGGACCACTGGACTCGCTGGCCAAGAGCCTGTCTCAAGGGAATTAGGTGGAAAGTGAATATAGCAGGACACCACACACACACACACACACACACACACACACACACACACACACACGCTAACACATAAAAAAAAGAAAGATAAAGGTCTCTTGCCTCACCCCCACTCCTTCTCCCTCCCTCTGTCCTTCCTTTTTCTTGTTTTGGGACAAAGTCTCACTACGCAGCCCTTGGCTAGTCTTAAACTCATGATTCTCTTTTCCCACCCCCTAAATGCTGAAATTACAGTTGTGCACTACCAGGCCTGGCCCCGACCTCCAACAGGTGAGAAAATTAAGACCCTGAGAAGGAAATGGCCTCTCATAGTGGCCCAGCAAGCTACAGGCAGAGTCAGCGAAAGCCAAGACTGCTGTGTTTCATTTTCTTGCGATCCATCTCCTTGCGATCAGCAGGGAGACTGGTTCCTGTGTTCACTAGAGGAAAAAACAAAATTGATAAGAATCTGTGGAATGCAAGTGAGTACTGAAAGGGAATGACCACAGAATTTGGCATCTGATACCCCGGGGGCCGCTAAGGCTGCTGGGAAGGTTGCAGGGAATGCACCCAGGATATCTCACCATGAGCAGTGCACCTTCTGGTCCTGAACCCAAAGGAACTGCTCTGGGGGCTGGGGAGATGGTTCAGTTGGTAAAGAGCCCTGAGGACCTGAGTTCCATCTCCAGAACACGTGTACAAAATCAGACATGGTGGTGCATGCCTACGATCCCAGCACTGGGGAGGCAGAGACAAGAGCATCCCTGGGGCTAGCTAGCCAGTCCAAACAAACCAATCATCTCCAGGTTCAAGGAGAAATACTGTCTGGAAAAAAAAAAAAAAAGGATGGGATTGGGGAAATGGCTCACTGGTTAAAGCATCTGCCACCAAGTGTGAGGACTCATGAAAATGAAAGAGTGAATGCAAACTCCAGAACAATCCCTGCTGTTTCTGAGGCTGGCCTTTTGTGTCTCTCCAAGCCTGGCTTCTCCTCCCTGCCTCTTGGAGGTGGTCATGGCTGGTGGTTCCTGAAGTTCCCAACTTGTGAGTTCAGACGTGTGGCTGAACACCTTAAGACCCTACAGCTGTAGACAAGGGAGCTGATTCCAAAGCCTTGTGTTAGGATCATGCTGTGGAATCACAGTGCAACCTTATAGGGACTGTCCCTCTCCCGGCTCCTTCTCCTCATCTTCCCACAGCCCACAGGACAGGAAGAACAGCCTTGAAGCTGGGAGGAGCTTCAGAGCCCATCAAACGGATGTGTGGATAAAAGGATGGAGTGCTGTGGCCTGTCTCCCAGAGGCTGTGCAGGTAAAAATCAAAGTCCCCAAGTGCATTATTTTTCTGGGGACAGGTTTCCACTGCCCGCCCCCCTCCCCGGGGTTCATCTTCCAGGGATAGCCTCGGGCTTATCCTGTAAACATCTGGCATGATGGGGTCATCTTTAGTTTCACAGGGACTTTGTGGTAACTTCCAGCCAAGTGGTGTCAACTAGAAAGGCCCACGTGCTGATGTGTGTTCCTGTGTCCCTTCCTTCCAACCGTCACTTCTGGGGTGTAGATCCCAGAGTTCTGGTCCCTAGCTCCCCAACCCAAGGTCGGCTTAGGATACATATTGATAAGGACACCTGTGAAAAGAGAGGTAGACTGTGGTGATATATTGCGTACCCTAATAAAATTTGTTGGAAGATCAGAGAACCGAACAAGCCACTAGATTAAACATAGAGGCCAAGCAGTGGTGGCACACACCTTTAATCCTAGCACTCGGGAGGCAGAGATCTGTCTGGATCTCTGAGTTCAAAGCCACCCTGGACTACATGAGATTGACTCAGTCTAGGAGAGAAACAGAGTCAGGCCATGGTGGCACACACCTTTAATCCCAGGACTAAGAAGGAAGTGATATGGCGGGAAAGGTATATAAGGTGTGAGGAAACAGGAACTAACACCCTTTTTTGGCTGAAGCTTTTTCAGGCTGAGGAGTCATTTAGAGGTGAGACGTGGCAGTGGCTGGCTCCTTTGTTTCCTCTGATCTTTCAGCATTTACCCCAATGTCTGGCACCAGGTTTTTTATTACAAGACCTTTAGAAATGTGTGCAACAGTAGACTGAGGCCTGCAAGGAACAACACCTGTCCTCAGGTCACCATGACTGAATCCTGCCTGGTCCTCTGGCAGCCCCCGTCCTGAAATACAGGGCTCCAACCACCCCCCCACTCCCTCCCACCTCCTATACCCCACCCACCCCTCACCCCCGCTCAGGCTGAGCTGGACTCACATTCAGACTTTCATCCCACACAGACACTTCCAGAAATGCCCCCATTCCTCTTACCACCCTGCCTCAGTGAGGGACACCTCCTCTCCTCCATGGTTTGTCAACAAAGACCCAGCGAACGAGGGTTCCTGGATCAACGGAGTCCAGGCTCCTCCTTATGGAATCCCTCTGAGCATGCTAAGTGCCACCTTGGAGAGTAATAACCACGAGGGAGGTAAACTGAGTTGCTTTTCAGGATACAGAGAGGATGAATAACTCGTGCATTTTTAAAAATTGGAGGGGCAGTAATATGTGTGTGCACTTGCCTGTGTGAGTGCATTGGAGACCAATGATTGATGTCAAAATGTCTGCCTCTATCACCCTCTATCATCCTCCACGTTATTTTTCAAGACAGGATCTCTCACTGAAACTGGAATTCAGAGAGCCATGCCCTCAGCCCTTCACTGGCATTTTCTTGACAAACACTGTACAGTTGATACACACTGCCAGCCCCTCACTGGGGAATTCTAGGCAGGGGCTCTACCACTGAGCCACACCCCAGCCCCTCACTGGGGGATTCTAGGCAGGGGCTCTATCACTGAGCCACACCCCAGACCCTCACTGGGGGATTCTAGGCAGG
>CABHPH010001201.1:0-12389 GCA_902168325.1 Peromyscus nudipes | reverse complement strand
TCGTACAATTGCTACGTTGGGCAAAGCATTTTCTCTCTCCTCTCTCTACCACTCACTGTGCCTCTCTCTCTCTCTGTCTGTCTCTCTCTGTGTGTCTCTATCGCCTTTTCTTTTCTTCTCCCTCTCCTTTTCTTTTGCTATGGTTATCCAGGGGTGAGCCAAGGTGAGGCGTGTTCATTTGGACATTTTCTCATACCCAAGCCCAAAGATTTTACCTTCTTAAACCAATCTTCACATCATTAAAAACAACACTGTGAAATGTGGAGCTGAAGGAAATTCAGGGTTGCTGTGGGATTATGTCATTGTACACTGGTTTAATAAAATGCTGACTGGCCAGTAACCAGGCAGGAAGTATAGGCAGGATAAGCAGACAAGGAAAATTCTGGGAAGTAGATGGCTATATTAGGAGATGCCAGCCCACCTTCCAGGCAGCACCATATAATGGAACACAGGTAAAGCCACAGAACACATGGCAACATATAGATTAACAGAAAAAGACTGAGTTCAAGTATAAGAACTAGTCAGTGAAAGCCTGAGCTAATGGCCAAACAGTTTTAATTAATATAAGCCTCTGTTTGTTTACTTGGTTCTGAGCCACTGCTGACAGTGTGGTAAATAGGAAAACTTCAGCTACACAGGGTTTTTGAAATGATTGCCTTGCAGGAGTGAGGAACTGCTTTTGGATACCTGAACCCATTTACAAAGTCAGGCAACTGGGGGCATTTGAGTAATGCCAAGAGTTGGAAGACAAGGGTAAGTTCTTGAAAATTATGGACCAGACAAGCTGCCTGATAGCAAACTTTCATGGAAATGAGGGCCACTCTTTGAAAGACATGGGAAAGGAAAGGGAGGACTACACCCCAAGGGAATTCTGTCACCTCCCCATGATCACTATGCATGCACATGACACACAAACACCGAGGAAAACACAAACATCTGAGAAAACATGATATCACATAGTTACCAGAGTTAAGAGAGTGGTCACAAGTCTCCCAACAGAGATGCCGCCTGTGCTACTCAAGCAGAGCTCATAGGAATGCCTTCCCCACTGCTGTAGGGGTCTGAGTACTGAGGTGCACTGAAAAGTGGGGAGCATCTCACTTACCAGGCACTGACTTCTTCCTTTACTCTTTTTCAGTGGAGAAAATGCAGACAACCCTGGGATTGACAGCTTCAGGCCAGACACTCTGCCTGATGCAGAGTCCAGACCTCTGCAATGCCTGCACCCAGGATGTCCAGAAGACACCACCTGTCCATGGGGACTGGTCATTAACTGCCCCCATTGACAGTTTTTTGGAATTCCTGCCCTTGCCTCCTGCTCCAAGCTTGGAACAAACAGAGAATAATGACTTGGATTTAATGACAGATGATCTATCAACTCCTCTGGATGTTGCCTCAGCTGGCAAGAACAAGGACCCATCACCTCCCAGAACTCAAATCCAATAAGACTTGAACTGCCAACCAATTCCAAGGAAGAAAGTAAACATTTCAGGGCCAGTTATCTCACAGCCCATCATAGAAGAGCAGAAGCCAGAGAGGGAGGCCATGAAGAGGTGGGCTAAACAGGAGAGAGAGGATGCTGCTAAGTACACTTCTCTGGGCAAACTGCAGCTCTTCCTTCAGAGGCAGAAGGATATGGAAATTTCTAGATATTTTGGCTATGCAATGTAAGGGCTGGCCTAGACTTTGGAACACAATGCTATTCAACATAGACTCAGTGAGATATAGACATAGATATACATGTATACATTGGATTTAAAGACTTGGGTGAAGGTGTCCATATGTTGGTACATATGGAGTTAAGGAGGTTGACGTGTAGATCCAAGAATTTTTATATAAATGGTCATACATAGTTTGTATACTTGTAAATATTTGAAGACACTAAAAGTGACTGGAGAAGCTAAAGTCACATATTTCATCCATGAGTAAGCATATAGAAGACTTTGATGGTTTCTTAGTACCTTTGCTGTTATTCATTTATGTTGCCAAAGTAGTAATATGTAATACATTAATACATCATATGCTATAAATCACTGGTAGTGTTTTTTTTAAGGTAAAAGTAATTAGACAAAACCTGTACTGGTTACAAAATTATTCATTATACTGGTTTTTGAACTTGGTATGTTTCCTATAGTGTATTCTGTTGTAGTAAACACTCCTGTTCTCACCACACTTCCTCCCATTTTGAACCACTCACCCCAGCCCTTTAATCATTACTAGTCTGGGGCAGAGCTCCTCATGAAATTTCATAATATGAAATACAGGATTCCATATATGCACCATCAAGCATGCATTTTCAAGAGAAAATATATAAGGTTGAGCAATTTCCTGAGAAGGGTTTCATTTGTTTACTCTTTGTCTCAAGTTGTATCCATCTTTGAAATCACCTGTTAATACTTGATTTTGTGTTTGTGTGTTTGTTTATCGACCACCTGAATTCCTGTGGAACACATGTGTGGAGGGCCCACAGAGGCCAGAAGAGGCCATCAGATCTCTGAGGTCTGGAATTAAGAGAGATTGAAAGTCACCAGGAGGTGTTCTGGAGTAAGCCTGTGGACTCTGCAAGAGAAGCAAGTGTTTTTATCTACTGAGCCATCTCATGAGCTTGAGTTGAATCCACATACTGCAAACAACATAACTTCATTTTCCCTATGTGTGAAAAGACTTCACATTCTATGAACATCCCATTTTCTTCAATGGCAATGCTGTTGGACACCATGCTTGGTTCCCTAATATTCTTGAAACGGTGCTGCATTCAACACTGATGGGCAAGTACCTCTCTAATATATTGAGTTCTTTGGAAAGGCATATATGAACCATGTGGTGGGCCAGGTTTTGGCTTTTGGAGGATCCTCCACACAAGTATCCAATAGGATGGAAATCTTTCCATCATCTCCAGCATTGCATAGCATTCCTTTCTGTGAACTCTCAGTGGTGGCTGTCATTTCTTTTCTAGTTGTCCTTGGATGGCATCTAGGAGGTTTACTATTTATATCCCTGATTCCTCCTCAATCTGAACCTTTGCATGTCCTCACTCTCCTTTTTATAAAATAGAGGAGGTCTGTCTTTCTCTTTGCACTTTACTGCCAGGGTTGCCTTCTTTCTTATGATTTATGTATTTTATCTAATTCTAAATAATCTAAATATTATTCTTCTTACTAGGGTAGCAATAGCAAAGATGTCCTCCTATTATCTAGGCCCCCCTCTCAAATAACCTTTTCTTTTTTCTGGCAACAAATGCTTTACTTCCCCAAGAGACCATTTGTCAAATATGTCCCAGATTTCTGATGTGGCTGGTGATTTCCTCCATCCTGGGCTGTCTCTAAACATTCAACACTTTGGCATACTCTGTGCTCTAATAATGTCACTGTTACTCAGACTATGGCCTCAGAGGCATTTAGCATTTCTTTTGACAGGGCGACACATAGGAAACATAACTCACTGATTTGTTAATTTGCTTTTAGATTCTTGAGACAGGTTCTCTCTCCATAACCCTGTATGTTCAGGAACTATGTTGATCTGGCTAGCCTTGAACTCACAAACATCATCCTGCCTCTACCTATGCCACTACCTTTGCCTCTGTCTATGACTCTGCCTCTGCCTCTGCAATTTCCCAGGTACTGACCCTGCCTCAACAGTGCTGAGACTAAAGGAATGCTCCAACCAGCCAAATGGAATCAAGTCTCTTTCTGTCTATGTGGATATCAAGGTTTCCCAGCATGATTGGATGAAGAGGATATATGTAGGCTAACGTGCATTTTTGGTACCAACCCAAAACCTGAAGAGACTTAACTGAATGTGTTTACAACTGGAACTCAACTCAGACTGCTGTTTCTGAATATCTGCAGCTAAAGCAGAGATCCTAAGAATGTCATCCAGCTGTTGTAGAGGCCTAAGTGCAGAGGTGCAATGAAAGGAGGGGACATCCCACTTACCAGGTACTGACTTCTTCCTTGACTCTTTTTCAGTGGTGCAAAGGGAGATTTCCCTGGGAATGACACCTCAAGCCAGACACTCTGTCTGCTGTAGAACTCCTGCACTCTGGATTTCCAGATGAGGACACCACCTGTTGATGGTGACAAGTCATTAACTACCCCCATCGACAACCTTTAGAATTCCTAGTATTGCCACAAGGTCCATGAGTGGAACAAACAGAGAATGACAACCTGCATGAGATGGCAGCAAATCTTTCAATGCCTCTGGATGCCTATGAGTGCACGAAAGAAAACCAAGACCCGTCCCTCCTCCCTTTAGCAAACCCCAACATGCAGCATCCCTTGTACTTCACTGATGCTGGGACCCTAGGGCAGAAACTTGCTTCTGACAGTGCCACATTAGGAAGCAGCAGTCTTGGTCAGGATGAGCCTGGGACATGCACAGTATGTTGGCCTCCAGCATAGACTTGCAGACATGACTACACTGGTGGCAGATGTTCACCTTCCTCAACTGCTCAACTCCTTCACTGAACTACATCAATTCCAGGTTACCACAGCCACCCAATCCACAAACTCCATAGTTATCAGGAGCAATCAGTTCCAGTGAAGATAGGGTATCATCAGCACACCATTAAACCATTTGAGGAAAAATGAAGAGAAAGGTTCTAATCTGCTTTATGGAGCTTCTCTGGGCAGAATCCAATGTCAGGATCTGGTGGAGGGAGAGATGATGTGACCAGTGTTATGGTCAGACAAGGGGATATTGACAACATGGCCAAGCAAATAGAGGGCAAAGCTCAGAAAGCCATACTCTGTAGACCCAGCAAACCTAGGGTTCATGGGCAAGACCAGACCAAGAGAACTAGAGAAAACAACTCCAAGAAATCTGAAGGAGCTGAAGCCATCAAGTAACAGAGTCAAGGCAGAAGACAAGCCCACTGTCCTCAACACCAACAGGAAGCAGGATCTACCTGAGCTCAGCCATGATACCTTTAAAAAGCCTCAAACCAACCTCAGCGTGCACATGCTGGAGTCTGTGAAGGTCTGTCACTCACTGTAGAAGAAGGGAGAGAAGAAAACTGGCATCTCCTGAACCTTCAACTCTTTGTGCTACTCTGTGCTCTAATAGTATCAGAGTTTGTTACACTTTGGCTTCTGAAGCATTTGGCATTATCTTTTTCCAGGGTTACATATTGTAAACAGAATTCATTTATTTATTAACTCACTTTTAGATTCTTGAGACAGGGACCTTCTCCATAGCCCAGCATGTCCTGGAACTGGCTGCACCAACCAAGTAATCATTGAACTCACAAAGATCTTCCTGCCTCTGCCTCTGCCTCTTCCTCATCTTCAGTCAATGCTCAAGAGTGCTGGGACTAAAGGAATGCTCCAACAAGCCAAGTGGAATCAAGGTTCTTTCTGTACATGTGGATAACCATGTTTCCCAGCAAGGCTTGATGAAGAGACCATTTGTAATCCATGGTGCATTTTTTGTACATACCTAAAATCCAAAGAGACTTAACTGCATGTGTTTACAACTGGAACTTAACTTGGATTTATTTTTTTCTGACAATCTGTTTTGTTTCAGTTGTAGGCTGTACTTGCTACAATGCCTGTGAAGCACTGACCTCTAGTGAGGTAGGCTTATGCTATGTTGGGGACTTTGTGCTTTTGTGGTAAAGTTTTTATTGCTTTTCTACTTCTAAGAAGTAGGGCATCACAATTTTGCTGAGCGATTGTATTCAAGCTGTCCATAGAGTTTCATTATGTATCTATCTTAAAAATATCTAAACCCCAACTACTGTATAGGCCCCAAATTGTCCATTCTAATAAAGGCTATGTCCACAGTCACCCAATTAGAAAATGCTAACAAAGACAACATGAAAAGATCCCACCTTCTATATGAAATGATCCTCACAGGGACAATTTTCATATAACAGAATGATGAATAGCAATGGCTTAGGGAAGCCTCTGGTTTTATCTCTCTCTGTGTGTGGCTTTAACTACAGATTTGGACACTGCCATGAGACTACTGTGCTTCACTTTACACCTTAGGAACAATAGAAAGGCATTTGGACAGATATCTTTCAATCTTGATATTATTATTTTAATCTTTATGTTTTCAAATTAAGGATCACATAGAACAATCCTTATTAAATAAATCTCAGGAAGCATTTTTCTTATTAAAGCAATTAATACAATGCTCTTCTTTAATGGAATTCTTCTCAGTGACTATTAATTCTCATTGTACTATTCATTGAACACATTTTTCTTAAAACATGACATTGTATACTGAGCCCAGAAACTCGGTTACCTACACCTACTCATTCCTTACCACTCAACACAAATCTTAGCAATTGTTCTGCTCCATAGCATTGCCTCCAATGTCATTAATGGAACCATGTAGGTGTGTGTAATCTAGGATTGATATATAGAGACAGCATCAGGAGATATTTGTCTGAGACTGGATATACTTGGTACAATATGATTATCTCAAGTTAAAAAATTCTCCTGCAATCACCTTGACTGCATTCATCACTTTAGCTGAAATGAATTCCATGATGTGTAGACATCACATATTCTTTATCCATTGCTCTGTTATTAGCAATATCAGGCCCTAATATAGATATTCCTGGAAAATGCTGCAATCTACACTGATGTGCAAAGCAATAACATGATCAATTTCTTGTAGTAGTAAGGATGGGATATGTGGAAGACCAGGTGTTGGTGTTTAAAGGCTCTCCACACTGAAATTCATAGAAGGTAGAATAATTCACATTACACTCACCAACTTATTGGTGTTTCCTGTGGGAGCAATACTTGGAAGTCCCCTACTTTCAGTTAACTCTCTACTTCTTCTATTCTCTACCATCCAAAAAGACCATTTTCTACCAGGGCCTAGTGTTCAAATGCAAGTAACGTCTAGAATGACAAGTCAAGTTATCATGACTCTCCATGGCTCCTTCTACTATGTACAGTTAAGCTTCACAGCCACAGAACTGGCTATCACTGCATCCATCTCTTCAATTACTTTCTAAGGTCTCCATCCATCCAAGTTAATAACTGCTAAGACATCACAATGGAATGTTCACTTGATTTTGGAATAGAAAGCCATGCTACACTATTCTACCCCACTGCTCTAGCTCTCAATTCGATTGGGCTCCTACTTGCAGGACACTCCCTGAGCTTTGGATGGACTGCTTTGTGCAAGATCCATTTCTGACTACCAGCCTACCATCTCACCACAACAGCAGCCACTGAGTCTCAGCAGTCTAAACAATGAGAACTCTCTCCATCAGCAACAGAAACAAATACCAAAGGAGGGCCAGCAAGGAGGCAGACTGTAACAGTTACATCTGCACCTGAAACTACATTATCTCCTGCAAAAGCAAGGTTCAGAAGGGATATATTGAGACACAGACACTCCACTGAACAAAACATTAGCAATTGTCTTCCAACTGGGACCTAGTACCTCCCAATCACAGGAGATTTTATGGTGGATCATACCACAAGATAAGAATTCCCTTCTGTGCATGTGTACACATATCAAATTGGAGAGTTGTTGCAAATATACCTAACAACTCTGCCTTCTCTGTACCAGTGTATACATCTCTCTTGACATTTTACTATGTGGGGGAGGCAGCCAACAACCTAATAGGATAATTCCTGAGCATTCTCCCCCAAAATGATGGAAGAGCCTGCTTGGTCTATGAAAGCCAGCCTGCTATCAGAAAGGGGGTTCCAGCTAAGGGCAAGTCAGACTTCTTCATATCACACTGGCACTATTCTACTTCTGGCTCATAACTTACAACAGGGTCGAAATAGCTTTCATAATTTGGAAGGTCCTAAGGACCTTCTTGGCCAACATCTCCTGAGGCTTAAGCCCACCTCTAGCACTTAGCATTTAGCAGGCATATGTCTTCAGGGAGTGCCACTTTCCACCCATGCAGGATACCATCTTTCAAATTATTTAACTTACTTTTACTCTTCTTGGAGATGCTGCCCCAAATCTTCAGGCACTTGGAGGATATAATGATACCATCCAGGAAAGACAGATTTCCTAACAGGGTGCCTAGGTTCTGTGAAGACCTACCACTGCCTACTCTATCAGGGGACAGGCTTCCTGCAAAGTCACACACTAACCAGATTCTCTAAGAAGGAGGGCAAATCTAGTCCTCTACAGCTGGAAAAGATCCCAACCCTTAGAGCTACAGATTCCTCACTAGAACAGAATTCATAACAAGGGTAGGTATGGATAGGAAGTCCTATCTTAAGAATTAAAAAAGTCTTTGTATTCCAGATCATAGACTTCTATGACAAGTCTCTTTAACTCCTAGTTTTCATGACTATCGTGGGATCATTGTGG
The DNA here is from genome assembly GCA_902168325.1 of Peromyscus nudipes. NCBI lineage: Eukaryota > Metazoa > Chordata > Mammalia > Rodentia > Cricetidae > Peromyscus > Peromyscus nudipes. The sequence goes on along the minus strand of CABHPH010001201.1, from coordinate 4,088 downwards.
ATCATAACATCTCTTAGGAGTCTGGTAACATTAACCCAACCTCTTCTCACTGAAACAAATACAAGAGCATGGCCACCATCTGCCCATCCACTTGAGTTTATGCACACATCGGACACACACCACAACAACACTGAAGATGCAGGTGCCTCACTCTCTTTTCCTTAACAAACCAGGCCACTGAGAGGGCTCAGAATGAGCAAGCAATCTCTGACCCCAGCACATTATCTCTAATGAAAACATATACCCAGGTTATCCTGTGTGTATTGCTAAACACAGCATGGCATGTGCTTACTTTGCTCTCAGAAGTCAACATTTTACATGCATGTTTTCTATCTATTCTGATTTATGGACTTTGGAAGCTCACTAGCACGGCATGTGGGTTTCTGTCAATATCTTCCTGAAAATTTAGCCAGCACAAGTATTATCACATGTGTGTCCCCATAACCATGTCTATTCCTACAGCGGGGGAAACAAAGGTCTTCTCACCTGACATAGAACACCATTGATACAGCAAGAAATAATTCCACCCAAGTCAACAGTAATGAACTTATTAAATACCAAAGTTATTTAAAAGTGAATGGTGGGTGAGTTACTTGCACTAGGCACCATGATTTAGATGTAGCTGCACGAAGCAAAAACTCACATGTGCATCATATAAAGAACAGGAAATCCCTAAGTGCTCTTTCATGATTGGAAGCCATCAAGACAGGTGTGAAAAGTGTCTCCCCGGTAATGCATTAAAACTTCTATGAGCTTAAGGAGGATTCCTGTGCACTTTGCACTTCAGTTTTTCTAAAACTGGAAATTCTACCTGCTTTGAGTCTCATAGGATCCTCAACCTCCACAAAGAAAGTTACAGTGTGGAGGAAACTGTTACTCAACAACCCGGGATGGCCTTGTTCTCTTGGCTTTCCCAGTGTCGGCTTCTCTTGGTTGCTTTAACTCTTTATATCACCAATGTGCACGTTGGATTGAATCGCGCACAACTACCAAGGTCTCCCATAGCTTCCAAGGAACATAACAAACCAATAGGATCAGCAAATGTACTAAAGACCCATAGCATTCCCAAGGTCCCAGTTAAATACATCTCATTCCTAAGACTAGCATGAATACAGGCCCATCCATTTCTGGGAACTATACATCAGAGACCACCCACAATGTACTCTTCCATCAACAAATCTATCCACTGTTACCTTTTCAGAACCTGGTTTTAACAGGAACTCCAAAACATGAAGAGTAATAAAGAAACAGGCCAGAAAAATGCTTATATTTTCATATTACTTTGAACACCTGAGGGGCCATGCTGACTACTGCAATTGAAGTACCAATGCACACTGTCCTACTGAGCTTTTGTTAATATAACACAAACCAGAGTCCTGAGGAAAGACAAAAAATCAATTCAGCAGTTGCCTACCTGATTTGAGCTTCTAGGACTGACTATGGAACATGATCTTTAATAATAATTGATAGACAATGTTGGGCAATGTTGGGCAATACTATACAAAAACAGTTGGGCTAGAAATATATAAGAATGGTCACTGAGCAAGCCTAAATAAGCATGCCAGTAAGCAACAATCCTCTGTGGTCTCTGCTTCAGTTCCTGCCTCAAGGTCCTGCCTTGTACTCTGGTTTGGATGACTAGACAATGGGCTATAAATTATAAGCAGAAAGACACTCAATCCTGCCCCAATTTGATTTTGCTCAGTGCTTTATCATAGTCATGGAGAAGCAACATAGATCACACACAAACACACATATACACACAATCACATACACATACACAAAACAAAACAAAAATTCTCATGCATTCTAATGCACTACATTAAGAATAGAATCCTCAGCTTAATCTGTAAATACAAAGAAGGCATAGAATAATCCATTTAAACACACAAGGAGACAGACAGCTCACCTACATTAGTATGTCCACCACAAATAAGCCCTTGGTTAAAGGAGAAAGTAGAACTTTCCTTGAACACACAAACTACAGGAATTAATAACCACTCAGTCAAGATTTGAAAAGATGACCTGTGTGGGAGCCCATTGTCCGGTTCCTCGTGGCTTTACCCAGCAGGTCCTCATAGAGAGGATGATTAGGACCAGGAGCCTGAGTGCAGGCATCTGAGATGGTCTGCACTTGGCTGTGATGGGGGGGAGTTCTTTTGCTCCACCCCCTTGGCCTCTCTGTAAATACCCTGAGGCAGAGACATTCGGGGCCCATTGGAAAAGGTTCCAGGCCCTCTCGAGGCTATCCTTTATTTTCTATTTGTTTATCTCCACAATATGAATCCTTCTATTTAATATTTCCTGCTGCTCACACTCAAGAAAACTCTGGGGAACTGTGGGGTTGGTGGGTAAACGCCCCACAGACCTGAAGATGACCTATGCACTGAGGAGAGAGAACAACACCACTATGAAGTCAAAGGATGAAATAAACTGCGCTATAAGAGTAGAGAAGCAAATGAATGTTTGGGCACTGACAAACTGCAACATCATGGGAATCAACATTAATCTGAACTCTGAATGAAATGGGGTCAACTATCTATGAAAGTCTCAAGGCCATGCCTGATGGAAACCCATGTAGGCTGCCTGCAAACCTTCTCTTCTCACTCTAATGCCCAGATCCAATCCCACAAACTCATCCTGAGTTCTGTAACAGAACACACTTACAAACCTGGTCTTCTGACACATGCTACTCTATAAGATGGATCCCACAGATATATCCCTTGGGCAACAAGTAGGAAGAAGGGAGAACAACAATGCTCAGACATACAATCCTTCCAGTCTCATCCCTGCTCCATTGCCTAGGATAACAACCCACACACAAACTGAGCATGAACATTTTAACCTGGTGTCTACATGGAGCCTTAACCCCTACAATCAAGGGTCATTGGTGTGAGAAGGTATTCTGCAGGTTGATGAACGAGAAATTGGAAAACCAACAGAGCCACAAACCCTTTGGCCTAATCTGTCTTGCCTGAAAATTACAGTAGGGTAATGGTGACACAGAACATGGTGGAGGAGCCAATCAATTTCTGATTTAATTTAAGGCACACCCCACAAGAGGGAAACCATACCCAACACCACTTGTCTAACAAGGAATCGAGATAGCCCAGAATCTTAGAGTAAGGGCAGACACTACCCATCTGACCATAAAGTCAAAAAATTACCAATCAGTGTATGTATTATAGCTATTAGCTTAGAATTTCATGGTACTCTGAACTCAGGGAACAAATGGGTCTCTGATTCATGTGCCAGCACTCACAACCCTTTCCTCCCATTGGGTAGCCATGTTCAACTTGGTAAAAATAAGTGTACATTCATCTTATTTTACTTTATTTCATCATATTTGGTTGTTATCTCTTGAAAACCTTTTCTTTTGTAAAGAGGGACAGAAGGTTATTAGGTACTGAGAAGTGGGGACTCGGAAAAGAATTAGAAGGAGTAGAGGGTGGGGAAACTAAGAACTCTATAGGCTGTTAGAGGAAATAAGTTCATTGTTACACTGAAGGAAAATAATATGAAAAGGTTTAAAAATAAAAACACAGAAATGATGGGAGTTATAAACAGAACATAGTTCTATCTCTCTATCCATCCATCTATCCATCTATCTATCTATCTATCTGTCTATCTATCTATCTATCTATCTATCTATCCATTCATCCATCCATCCATCCATCTATCTATCTATCTATCTATCTATCTATCTATCTATCTATCTATCTATATCTCTTGTTTTCTCTCCATTTTAAGACTTCTCAATAACACAGGCCCAGTGATGTTCTACTCATTTGGGTCTACGCTGCTACAAGAGGACACATTTTTTTCCTGAAAGGTCTACAACCTGGAACCTGGATGAACCTTCTGACTTTTAGTCATTGACACTTGGAATGTGTCACATTATCTGACAAGTGGTCAGTCATGAAGGAAACTGCAAGGGTGAAAGACAGAGGCAGCCTGCTGGACTATGAAAAAGAAGATTCTTATTGCAGAGTTTTGCCAAGAACTATAAAACATGAAACTATGTATAGAGGAACTGTTCTACTGAGCTGGGCACGTAGCTGCATGCTACATTAATAGCTCAGTGTAAA